>CAUYON010167980.1:0-16362 GCA_963573935.1 Arctocebus calabarensis
CGTTCTAAGAGGACCTTTGTAATTACCTTGAGCACACCTGGATAATCTAGAATAATGTCCCCACAGTCTTAGAAGACGTGAGGATGGGCTTGGCGCCTGTGGCTCAACAGGCTAAGGCGCCAGCCACGTACACCTGAGCTGGCGGGTTCGAATCCAGACCGGACCCGCCAAACAACAATGACGGCCACAACCAAAAAATGGCCGGGCGTTGTGGCAGGCGCCTGTAGTCCCAGCTACTTGGGAGGCGGAGGCAGGATACTCACTTGAACCCAGGAATTGGAAGTTGCTGTGAGCTGTGATGCCATGGCACTCTACCCAGGGTGACAGCTTGAGGCTCTGTCTCAAAAAAAAAAAAGAAGATGCGAGGATGAAAGCAGAGATCAGAGAGAAAGAAGATGCTTCATGGCTCACTTTGAAGCTGGAGGAAGACACAGGGGTCAGTGAATGTACCTGATCCCTAAGCTGAAATGGCAAGGAGGCAGATTATAGAAGGAACACAGCTCTGCAGACTCATTTTAGACTTCTGACCTCCAGACCTCTAAGAGAATGAATTTGTGGTGCTCGAAGCCCCCAGGTTTATGACAATTTGTTACAGCAACAATAGGAAACCAATGCATAGTATACATGCTGTGACGTGAAACTGGGATATACGGTTGTCAGGTAGGCTAGTTTGCTGTAGCAACTCCCAAATCTCAGTGGCTCAACCTAAAGTTCTCTCTTCAGCTTTCCTACAAACACATGGGTGCACGCCAGACATCCAACCTGAGTCAGAGGCAAACTCTGCCCCTCATCGTCATGGACGCACTCACCATTTAGCGATGCCACCACCTCAAGACACAGCAGTGGAGAGCGCATAGAGGCTCACACCTCCCTGCAGGTGCCTGGAACGTCAGGCCCACTCACAAGCACAGCCCATCGGCCAGGACATGTCAAAAGACTCCAGTCTAACTACAGGAAGCTGGGAATTGTGAGGGGAGCAAAGGAAACATTTGGGGAGCAATAATGATGTTGGTCCATAGTACTATCGAGGTGACTTGTGAAAGCTTCTACAAGGAAATGGTTTTTGACCTCGGAGCTGGAGGATAGAGAATTTAGCTAGGTAAAGAGACAGGAAAACCTAAAAACAGGCCAATTGTAGGCAAACTGCAGTAGAATGAAGGTGAAAAAAATAAATGAAGAAAGTGGAAGTATATTCAATTTTGGTAAGATCTATAAAATCATCCATAGGGAATTTAACATAACTTTTCCCAAATAAGCCTAGCCACAAAGACATGAAAAGTTTTTTCCATACCAGATTTCTGTTTTGCATACAACCTCATCTACTCATTTGGTGGTAAGGCCAGTTAATTCTATTATTCCCGACCGTCGAGGTGGTAATATTACAAGTATGGAGATTTCACCAGATTATAGTATTCCAAATTATTAATACTATGCAGTTCTAATATTATTCCAGCATTCCAAATTTTTAATATGCAGTTGAGCTTGGTTGTTTAAAAACATACCCTACATATCTAATCAATTCTACTGCAGATGACAATTTGAAAAAAAGAATAATCTGAGGGTGAAATTAGAAGAGTGGGAGTGAGTTGAAGCTCAATCTTTACACCTCTTCTCACACGGTATTTATTACACATTGATTACATCCTAATCATAATTTCCTTACATTTTGTATTTTGCTTTAAAATTCACAAAATATTTCCCCATAGATGATCTCATTTGACCTTTATAACCATCCTGAAAGAAGGCAGATGACATATTATCAATTCCATTCCACAAATGAGGAAACCTAACCTCAAAAAGATTAAACAACCTGCCCATGGTTGTGCATCTAGGATGGGAGCCTGGGTTTTATGATTCTAGTCTACACTATTCTTTAACAAATTTCCTTTCTTGCTTTCATTTTGTTTCTCTAGAGTCAAGAATGTCATTGGCACATATTTCTCTGAGATGCTGCATATCTACAAACTCTATCCTTTCAGAAGTATAAAAAGTTTATTATAATAGCCAGTATTTAGCCCCTGTCCCAGGTGGTATGTGCAGAGCTTTATATATAAGTCATTTAACTTTTACAAAAATTAATAGCAAACCTGTGAGACAGGTTCTCATATTATTTTCATTGTACAGATAAAGAAACTGAGGCATAGAGAGACTCAAGTAAGCTTTCCAATGCACATACCCACGATGAGATTTGTACCCAGCTAGTCTGACTTCAGAGCCTACATTTAAAAACTTTTTTACATTTTTTTATTTCAAAATATTAAGGGGGTACAAATATTTTTGATATTTGACTTGAGTCAGAGATGGGAAGGTGCCCATCAGAAATGTGTTCATTGGATTCCTGGCTGAAGCTGGAGAGGGCGACGTGGTGGGGGAAGGGTTTGGTGACCATGGCCACTGGCGAAGTCTGGAGGAAAAGCGTGACCTGGGGTGTTACCTTAACAGATGCCATCCCTATCCAGGTCAAGAATATGAGCACAGGAAGCACAGATACCAGCCGGGGCCGGGATCTTACTCTGATTTCCAACTCCAGCAAGTAGAATCTCTCATAGGGCAGCTCTCAGAAGTGCCCCTGATTAGAAAGCAGACTGCAGCACCACCACCACCACCTGTCCTCTTAGGACCCTGGGCAAGGTTTCCAGAACCACTGCTCTGGAACAGGCAGCTGGAGAGCTGGGGTGTCCCTAGGACGGTGCATCTCACAAGTCAGGGACTCCATAGAGGATTCCAGCATCCCACACTGTGTGGCAGGGTTCTGCCATGAAGAGGTGTCGACAGGCTTTCCTTACGTTTCCAGGAACTAAGTATCAGCCAAGATCAGGAACAAAGGATTGTAAAGCTCCGGGGAGGAGCTCAGGGAAGGGAAGGCCACAACAGCACACGATCTAACTGGGAAACTCAGGGTCCCAAAGAAGGAAGTCAGTAGAGTTTTGTACTCTCTGGCCAACAAGGGTAAGCTGTGCCAGGAGGCAGGAAAGCCCCCTCTGTGGAGAGTTTGCAGTCTCAGTTCAGGCTGAGAACCAGCAGAGTGGAGTAGTGAGACCAGACAAGTGTCGCCAGGGAGCCCAGACTCGGGCCCCAACTCGGACGCTGAAGACAGAAAGCCCACGTCTGTCTCAGATCTTCTTGATCCTTTTGAGATGGCTGAAATCAAGGAGAGAATCTGTGACTACCTGTTTAATGTATCTGAGTCTTCTGCCCTGAATTTAGCTAAAAATATTGGCCTCACCAAGGCCCGAGATGTGAATGCCATGCGGATTGACCTGGAGAGGCAGGGGGGTGTCTACAGGCAAGGGACAACCCCTCCCGTATGGTAACTGACAGACAAGAAGCGAGAGAGGATGCAAATCAGGAGAGACACGAACAGATTTCCTGAAACCACTCTGGCTGCTACTGCAGAGACCCCAAGGAAGGCGGAGTTCCCCACCTATAACCTACTGATGTCAAATGCCTCCAATAACACGGGAACCACAGAGAAAGTGGAGAATGGGCAAGCACCTTTCATAAAGTTAGAAGACAGACAGATGGCTAGACCAGAACCTCTAAAATTGAAGTCACCCGTTCATAGCAATGGCCCCTCAAAAGCAGGGTGTGTTGACTCCAAAAAGGGCCAGTGGGCCAGAGATGATATCCCAAATGACTTGAATAGCATCCATGCACCACCAGGTGAGTTCCGAGCCATCATGGAGATGTTCTCCTTCTGCAGTCAGAGCTTGCCATCTACAAAAAACTGACAGAGTGCCGGTTGACGAACCCCGTCAGCGGGCTGC
Source organism: Arctocebus calabarensis (assembly GCA_963573935.1). NCBI lineage: Eukaryota > Metazoa > Chordata > Mammalia > Primates > Lorisidae > Arctocebus > Arctocebus calabarensis. Next base: position 3,768 of record CAUYON010167980.1, read on the forward strand.
TGGAGTATTCTCAGTTCAATCAAGTCTGTGAGTTCCACTTGATAGAGCAGAGTGGACCGCCCCATGAACCACAATTTAAATTCCAAGTTGTCATGAGTGTACATGTGGCTACGAAAGCCCTGAGAATTCTGCTTGAGGAGGCCAAAGCCAAGGACAGTGGGAAATCAGAAGAACTGTCCCACCATTCTGCAGAGAAAGAATTGGAGAAGACGCAGAGCCCCGGCCAGCTACCTCTCAGCAGCACCATTATTTCCTGGGAAGAGCCCCCGAGTGTGTGCACAAATAGGGCAGTTCCTGTGAATTCTGCCTCCTGTCCAGAGAAGGCCCTGCCCGTGACCCCAAATTCCAATACTGTGTTGCAGTGGGAGCCCGGACTTTCCCCACAGTGACTGCCCCCAGCAAGAAAGTGGCAAAGCAGATGGCTGCAGAGGAAGCCATAAAGGCCCTACACGGGGGTGGGGGTGGGTGGGGGGGGGTGGCCCCCTCTGTTGACCAGCAGGGAGGCACATACACTTAATCCGGGGAGAACGTCGAGTGTATGGTACCGGCCAAGTCCAGCGGATTAGTGAGCTTGTCAAGTACCTGAACACCAATGGCCTGCTGGAGTAGGCTCGCTCCCACGGCTTTGCTGCCGAATTCAAGTTGGTTGACCAGACTGGACCCCCCCCCCCCATGAGCCCAAGTTTGTTTACCAAGCGAAAGTTGGGGGTCGCTGGTTCCCAGCCGTGTGTGCACACAGCAAGAAACAGTGACAAAATGCTACACTGGAACATGCTGGGCCTGCAAGGGGCACTGTTAACTCACTTCCTGCAGCCTGTGTATCTCAAATCTGTCACATTAGGTTACCTTTTCAGCCAAGGGCATCTGACCCGTGCTATTTGCTGTCGTATGACGAGAGATGGGAGTGCATTTAGGGATGGGTTACAATGCCCCTTTACTGTCAACCACCCTAAGGTTGACTGAGTCAGTGTATATGATTCCAAAAGGCAATCTGGGAAGACAAAGGAGACAAGTGTCAACTGGTATCTGGCTGATGGCTCTGACTAGAGGCACCGTGGACAGGCCACGGAATGAATTGTCCCGGGTCCCTAAAAAGAACATTTTTCTTTTATTTAAGAAGCTCTGCTCCTTCCGTTACCATAGCGATCTACTGAAACTCTCCTATGGTGAGGCCAAGAAAGCTACCCGAGACTACGAGGTAGCCAAGAACCACTTCAAAAGAAGCCTGAAGGACATGGGCTATGGGAACTGGATAAGCAAGCCCCAAGAGGAAAAGAACTTTATCTCTGCCCAGCATAGCATGATTCAGCGACAGGTGCATTGGGGGGGAGAAGTAGGATGTGCATTCCTTGCTACGCTGGTCAGAGGGGCTATCTCTCTTCCTGTCCTTCCCCACCCACACCTGGCAGCATTTAAGAACTTTGCGTTCTACTTGTCCTGCTTTCTTGGGCATGGCTAGGCAGGGTCTGATCAGGCTCCTATTTCTTTTCCTATAGGAAGACTCAGAGACCTAGGGGAGGGAAAAGGGCTACCTTTTCCTTCCCCCAAAGCAAAAGCAGTCACTGAGCCCCTGTAGCCCATTTCCTCTAAATTGTTTTCTTTTTTTCCTTCTCCTTTATGCTTACTGCACTGATCTCCTGAACAGGCCTGGTCAACTCTGTGTGTCACATCAGGGACCGAGGACTCATCTGTGAACTCTGCAGACCCCTCTACTTCCCTTTCCCCCCTTCTGAGGTTACTTCCTTGTTATCAAAGTTGCTCTATTCCCTCCCCCAAGAGGGTAAAGATGTGAACTTAAAAGAATTTGGCAAAACATTTACTGCAGTTGAAAACTGCAATCAGTACCAATGGAAGTGCTATCAGAATCTGCAAATAATGCTTTTGATCTTCCCATCTTGCGCTTTAGCCAGCCTGTGGGGGATGGAGAAAGCCAGGGACCCTGCACCCCTCTCCAGGAAAGGGACTCTAGAACCAGCCAGTCTGGCTCAGGGAGGATTCTGCCTGCAGGGTGACACGGACCACTTCCCACGGAACACAGACATTCCTTGCAATATTGCCAAGCTTCAACCACCTCTTATAAAGAATTGTTAAGAAGTTCCCCTGCCAATGTGGGTGTAAAGCCATAGACCCCACCAACTGGTAGGAAAAAAGTCCAGGACAAATCTTAGAGGGTCAGATCATTTTCGCTCAGATAATCAATCACGAGAAAAAGAGCCAAACATCATGTTGATCGGATCACTGTCTGGCCTGGCATAGTCTATGTTTCTCACGGTACTGATGCCCAGAGAAGCTGGCCAAGTCGTAGGCCAATCAGGAGTTTTAAAAGAATGCCATAGGTGTTGATTCCTAACTGCTACAGATACCCTATATTGAGCAGTTGGAATGTTCAGACACACGTCTCCGTTTATCCAGGCACGCTCACTTTGCTGGTCAGCTTCAGAAGTTAAGTTCATGGCAGGGTACAGACTGAGGTCTCCTTACAGTAGCACAGATGGAAGGGCAGCTGTTCACATGCTGTCTAGGGCAGGACCCTTGACTCCTGTGGCCAGAGCCTTTCACTGCTCTGAAGTCTAACTGTGGGGCTGAGTCAGCCAGACATGCTGGAGAGGACGCAGGCACTGCCACCTCAGGACCTGAGCCTGGAGCTGCATGTTTATCTGGGAGGTGTGAGCTAGAACCCTGGGGGCTTCCCACCCCACCCCTAGCAGACTGCAGACCAGCTTGCCTCAGCCTCAGTAGTAGACACACTCACATTTGCAGTTTTGTTTTGGGGCCCACTGTACCCTCTGTACAACCCCAAATTGACCAAAATAAGAAAACCCATGTTTTAAAATAGGCGACGGCTGTCTCTATGGAACACCAAAGTGTCCCAAGGACCTGGGAGGAAAATGGTGTCTTCCGGGGCAGAAGGGACCTGCTTGTCCCTGGCCCTGAGTCTTCTGAGGGCACCACACCAGTCCTGTGTCCACACTGGGGGGCAGAGTGATCTTACGGTTCTAGCCACGGGAGGAAACACATCCTTTCACATTTTCGGGCAGGAGGGTTATCACGTATGGGTTCCTGGAAGTGCTGTGCCCCTCTGGTCCATGTTGGGCATTATATCTGCAGCAGAGCACAGGCCAGCTGCCTCTTCTTTAATTGGACAACAGGGGCTCTCCTGAAGGTCGGAACCCTCATCACCCCAAGATTTTGTCAGGCAAGTGTCCCCATGTCCACATGCCTGCTGGAAACCAGCCGTGTCAGGCCCTGTGCCACCACGTTCCCATGCCCCTGAGTCACACGAGGCGGAGGTACAGTGCTCCCACCACTGTTCTCTTCATGTTTTTGTCCCATCTTTGTTTCCAAATAGCAGGACCCCTTCTCCCTAATTTTGCTTTTTAATTATTTTCGTAGTGGATTTGTCTGAACTGTAGCTATTGTGCATTCTTTAATAATCACTTACACAAAACTGTCAGTGCTTAAAGCTACTTCCTTTATGTTGAAGGGAATTTGTTGGTTTGGGGGGGGAGGAATCTAGTGACTCTAAGAGCAGAGTGGGAAGAGCCCAGGCTCAGACTTGGGTGCCACAGTGGCTGCAGTCCAGTTTCGATTCTGCTATCACGTGTCCCTTCATAACATAACTAACAATATACATTCCTCTTAAGTAATAAAAAAAAAAGAATCTGAAAAAAAAAAAGAAAAGAAATGTGTTCATTGTACCCATGAGGTGGGTGTTTGAAAACAACTTCATTTATAAGTGAGCAAAAGACCCAAACAGAAGTTTTTCAAAAGATAGAAAAATGGCCCAGAAAAATGGCCAACAAACATGAAAAAAATACTCAACATCACTAACCATCAGGGAAATGCAAATTAAAACCACAATAAGATATCACCTTACTCCTATCAGAATGGCTTTTATTAAAAAGTCCAAAAGCAATAGATGCTGGTGGAGATGCAGAAAGGCCTGCTTCTACATGATTGGCAGGATTGCAAATTAGTACCACCCCTACCGAAAACAGTACTAAGATTCTTCAAAGAACTTAGACCCACGGTTTGATCCAGCAATCCCACTACAGAGTCTGCTTACCCATTTTAAGAGATGCAACTGTTTCTAGGACAGCTGTGCTACCCTTGGGCTCTGTCTGCCTCTCTTGCTCTTCTTTAGACTTCAAGTTGAAGTCTTCTTTAAGATCTGTCCACTCCATCTCCCCCCTTTTTGGGATACGTTTCCCCTTTCCATGATCGTTAATCCTGCGTGTTTTTCTATCATTGCCTTTACCATATTTTATTATATTATTTTTTTTTTATTGTTGAGGATTCATTGAGGGCAAAAAGAACCAGGTTACATTGATTGCATTTGTTAATAAAGACCATTTTATAATTGTGTCCTACTCCCAAAAGGTGTACCACACACTGTGACCCCCTGGCCCCTCCCTCCTTCCCTCTTTCTCCTCTCCCTATCCCCCAACCCCCACACTGTATTAGGTCAATAATTGTCCTCATATCAGAACTGAGTACATAGGATTCTTGTTTCTCCATTCTTGTGATGCTTTGCTAAGAATAATTTGCTCCTCTTCCATCCAGGTTAATACAAAAGATGTAACGTCTCCATCATTTTTAGTGGCTGAATAGTATTCCATAGTGTACATATACCACAGCTTGTTAATCCATTCCTGGGTTGGTGGGCTGTTTCCACATTTTGGCAATTGTAAATTGAGCTCTAATAAACAGTCTAGTACAAGCGTCCCTATGGTAGAATTTTTTTTCTTCTGGGTAGATGCCCAGCAATGGGATTACAGAATCAAATGGGAGGTCTAGCTTGAGTTCTTTGAGAGTTCTCCACACTTCCTTCCAAAAAGGTTGTATCAGTTTGCAGTCCCACCAGCAGTGTAAAAGTGTGCTCTTCTCTCCACATCCACGCCAGCATCTGCAGTTTTGAGATTTTGTGATGTGGGCCATTCTCACTGGAGTTAGATAAATAGAATTTTTAAAAGATGACAACTTTTCCTATAGGGAGTCCCAGCGTGAAAAGAAAGGGAAACTGCCACCTAGGCTATGATTCACCATCAGTGATAAAATGGCAAATGGGATGTTTCCTGTTATCCTAAAATTATAGCAGAGGAGTGAACCTAAGAGCCAAAGGTATTTCCTATCACCAGGCACCTGACGGCCAACAAGTCTGAACTGGCCCTTCCCCCAACTACACCCCCAACCGCACCCCATTTCCACTGTGGGGTCAATGTAGTCAACATTCAGGCAGCACCTACACCTTCAATGTCCAGTAGGGGAAGGGGGGAGGATGTATTCCTTGCCTGGTCACCAGGACAAGCTCCCTTCTGATTGTTTCAAAGTCAGCTGGTTAAGACTTCAATCTGCATTTTTCCTTTTGATCGGGTTCTACCCACACTCAAGGGAGAGCATTATGCAAGGGTGAGGCACTGGGGGCCAGTCTTGGAATTCTGCCTACCACAAAGGAAAAGGGATTTCTTTAATCCTTGGGCCAAGTAAGCAGAAGAGTTCTAAGACAATCCCTCATCCAGATTGGGGTTCAGCAAGTTGGGGATACTGGCATCGCTTTCCCCAGCTGGACTCCTGGTAAGGAACAAACCCACAGATACCCTGGGGCCACATGGAGCTGAACTGGGTAAGAGAGGTCACAGGGAATGTTCTGGGAGCCAAGAACCAGAGGGTGGCACCATAGCCGGTCCTGTTTCCTCCCCACTGAGGAGGGGGGCAGCTGTATAAGACTTGCAAGGCTCAGATGTCACCGGGGTGGTCCATCCCATGTGAGGTCTGAAGGGCTGAAATCACAGGAAGCCTAGGAAGAAGGTGGGGCAGCTCCACCCACCCACTTTTCCAAGTCCCACCCAGGGACTGGCAGGGGCCCTTCAGTTCTCGGACACTACCTGGAGCCGCACAGAAAGTGACATTGGTTCGGGGTAGGAGGGGGCTGAGGGGCGGGGCAACTTAGTTCAAGATGGAAGTTTTCAAATGCCTAGTACTAAATCTGTAAAACAAATGTTTTCTATTGTAAAATACATATAACATAAAATTTATTGGGTTTTGGTTTGGTTTTTTTTTTTGAAACAGAGTTTCACTATGTTGCCCTCAGTTGAGTGCAATGATGTCGCAGCTCACAGCAACTTCCAACTCTTGGGCTTATGCGATTCTCTTGCCTCAGCCTCCCAAGTAGCGGGGACTACAGGCACCCACCACAACACCCGGCTATTTTTTGTTGCAGTTGTCATTGTTGTTTAGCTGGCCCAGGCCAAGTTTGAACCCACCAGCCTCAGTGCATGTGGCTGGCACCATAAGCACTGAGCTAAGGGCACCGAGCCTTGTTTTGTTTTTTTGTGACAGAGACCCATACTATTGTCCCAGGATAGAGTGCTGTGGCGTCATCACCGCTCACAGCCACCCCAAACTCCTGAGCTCAAGAGATCCTCCTGCCTCCCAAGTAGCTGGGGCTATAGGCGTTCACCACCATGCCTGACTAGTTTTCCTATTTTTAGTAGAGATGGGATCTTGCCCTTGCTCAGTTCTAGAATTCCCTGATCTCAAGCATTGCTCCTGCTTCAGCCTTCCAGAATGCTAGGATTATAGGTATGAGCCACTGCGCCTGGCCTAAAATTTACTATTTTTACCACATTTAAGTACATAATACAGTGCATTAAATACATTTCTTTTTCTTCTTTTTTTGAGACAGAGCCTCAAGCTGTCACCCTGGATAGAATCTCCAATTCCTGGGCTCAAGCGAGGCTCCTGCCTCTGCCTCCCAAGTAGCTGGGACTACAGGCGCCTGCCACAACACTCAGCCATTTTTGTTTTGGTTGCAGCCACCATTGTTGTTTGGCGGGCCCGGGCTGGATTCGAACCCGCCAGCTCAGGTATACGTGGCTGGCGCCTTAGCCCGTTGAGCCACAGGCGCCGAGCCTAAATACATTTATAATGTTGTACACCCATCACCACTATCCATCTCCAGGACTTTTCTACCATCCCAAACCCTTCTCCCCATCCCTTGGTAACTATTCTACTTTCTATCTCTATGAGTTTTACCTATTCTAAGTACTTTGTATGAGTAGACTCATAATTAGAGTCTTAAAATAATTAGGGCCTGGTGCCATGGCTCACACCTATAATCATAGCACTTTGGGAAGGCTAGATGGGAAGATTGCTTGAGGTTAGGGTTTTGAGACCAGCCTGGACAACATAGCAAGACCCTTGTCTCTAAAAAATATATAAAAACAGAAAAATTGGCCAGGAGTAGCAGTGTGGGCCCATTGACCCAGCTTCTTCGGAGGCTGAGGCAGGAAAATTGCTGAGTCCAGGAGCTTGAGGTTTCAGTGAGCTGTGAGGATGACACTGCACTCTAGCCCTGGCAGTAGAGCTAGACCTGTATCAAAATAAATGAATAAGAATGAATCTTAAATACAAAAATGGGAGTGGTCTAATAAAAAAAAAAAGGCTAGGGAAATCATTAAATCCAGCCAATCTGATAGCTACTGCATTGCCACCCGTAGAAAGTGAGAATTCAGCAGAGAATTGTTGGGAACCGATATTGACAGCAGTAAAATCATTTCATGTCTAGAACCCGCTAAACTGAGAATCCTGAACAAACCAGTTATAGTCATGGAGTAATAAGGAAAAGGGAACTTTTCCCCTTGGCTTTTTCTTAAAATGCTTACAAACGTTGAGACCAATACACACAAGAATTCACGGGCCAAATGTATTTATTGCCATCACCGTTTCATCTCTCATTTATTTTCTAAACTCTTGCCATCTGGGTTCTATTCCCACAACTTCTCTCTCTCTTTCTTTTCTTTTTTTTTTTGAGCCAGAGTCTCAAGCTATTGCCCTGGTAGAGTGCTGTAGCGTCATAGCTCACAGCAACCTCCAATTCTTGGGTTCAAGCAATCCTCTTGCCTCAGTTTTTCTATTTTTATTTATTTATTTATTTTTGAGACAGAGCCTCAAGCTGTCACCCTGGATAGAGCTGTCACTCATCACAGCTCACAGCAACCTCCAATTCCTGGGCTCAAGCGAGTCTCCTGCCTCTGCCTCCCAAGTAGCTGGGACTACAGACACCCGCCACAACGCCCGGCCATTTTTTGGTTGCAGCCTTCATTATTGTTGGGCGGGCCCGGGCTGCATTCAAACCCGCCAGCTCAGGTGTACATGGCTGGTGCCCTAGCCCGTTGAGCCACAGGCTCCAAGCCAGTTTTTCTATTTTTAGTAGAGATGGGGGGAAGGGGGACAGGGAGGAGGGTCTCTCTTTTTACTCAGGCTGGTCTTAAACTCCTGAGCTCAAGCAGTCCACCCACCTCGGCCTCCCAGAGCGCTGGGATTACAAGCGCGAGCCACTGTGCCCAGCTATCCCACAACTTCTCTAAAGCTATAGTCTCTTAGTTCTTATCCCAATATTCAGTCATCTGTCCATTTGGATCATCCATTCAATTTAAAGTATTTTTTCCAAAGTCGAGTCTTTGGCACAGAGTTCAGACAGCTCTCCCTGGGTAAAGGCATTCGTCAGCCTGGCCTCAAATAGCACCTCTGTGATAATGACCTGAAAAATCTCCACCGTTGGGCATTCTTTGTTTCATTTAATAAGCTGAGTGCCTCCTCTGCTTCCTCTTGGGAACCTCGTTTTCTGTTTTCTGCTTCTGCTGAGTAGCTCGCTCATTAAGTGCATTCCTTCATCCATCACCCCCATTTGGCTGTGAAAGGCAAGGTTCTCCTGTCTCTGAGATGGGAAAAGAATAAACAAAAAAGAAGTTAAATCTTTCTGACTGTAGAAACAGGAGCAGATCCATGGGCATCTCGGAGAGGGAGTAGGAAGAAGGAAACAGAAGGAAAGACGTTTTTCAACTTTTTTATCTCACAGCACACTTGAAACTACAGTTAACTTCCGTGGCACTTAAATTATGTTGATCAGAAAAAGAGTTAAAAAATATATATATATATATACTTTGCTTTTACCTTCTTTTGAAAATAATTTAATTAATGATCTTTAAAACGTTTCGTAGCACACCTAAGATCGTGGCGCAGCACTCCGGTTGAAAGTCACTGGTCGAGAAGCAAGGGTGGCAGAGAGGGCTGGTGGGCATTGTAATGGAAGACCAGGGCCTATGTGTGGAAGACATGACAAGAAAGCGTCCCTACGTGAGACATGGCCCAGACTTTAATGTGAAGTGCTTGCAAATTTTGTAGTTATTCCTGCTGCTTTTCCCAAAGTTTTGGTGACACCAGACTGGCGTTTGCAGCTCTCCCGTAGTAACAGGCCCTATCCCGTCATTTCTAGGACAGCCAGCACAGGCTAACACAGAGCTGGGACTGGTGGCTTGGAGGACAGCAGAGATGTCAGTGGCAGCGTGGAGAAAGCAAACGCTTTTGCTTTTGGATACGTTTGAGAAATAGGGGAGGGTGATCTAGATGCTGCTATTGTGATTCCTTAAGTCATTTCATTCTGATATTAAATAAAACAAGTTGGAGGCCACAGGGCTGCTTGAATTATATGATATTCACATACAGGACATTGACCTACGACATTCAATGCCTGGTCTTCACAGATGTGACAGTGCTCAAGGGGCCACTGCGGGTGTTCACGGGGCTTACTGCGTGGTCTCCACCTTGCTTTTGGGCTCAGAGATTCTCATCTCAGACCCTCGCCCTCCTGTCTCAAGCTCTTTAAACGACGATGACGTGGGGATCCTCTTTCTCGTGTGTCAGGAGTTTAATAAAAATAACACCATATATTTTTATTGCATTTCATAAGTCAACAAAACTCATTCATACACATTTAATTCTCACAACAGTCTTGGAAGGTATTTTTTTAAAACATTTTTGTGATGTACCTAAAGAAAGGTATTATTATTCCCATTGCACAGATAAGGAGACTGTGGCATGAAAGGGTACGAGGATTGCTCACTTGTGTAGTATTTCTTTTTCTTTTTCTTTAAGATAGAGTCTCACTCTGTCACCCAGGCGAGAGTGAAGTGAGTCATCACAGCTCACAGCAACCTCCAGCAATCCTCTCGCCTCAGCCTCCTGAGTAGCTGGGACCACAGGTGCCCACCACCACACCTGACTACTTTTTCTGTTTTTAGTAGAGATGGGTTCCCCTCTTGCTAAGGATAGACTCCTGAGCTCGAGCAATCCACCCACCTTGGCCTCCCAGAGTGCTGGGATTACAAGAGGGAGCCCTGAGCCCGGCCCTCATAGAGTGTCAGACAGAGGGATCATTGTGAGCCCAGGGCTCTCTGCTTCCCACCAGAGCCTGCCTTTCACAAGGCTGTGCTTTCCTAGCATAGCAGTATGTTTTTTATGCATTTGATCTCTATAAAGCTAATTAAGGGATTTGTGCTCATATTGTTGACTATTTTTGAGGTTATTACATTAGTATTGGGAAAAAGTACAACCTTTATGAGCGTTTAAGGAATAGTAATAAACATTAGAAATGTGGAAATCTCATTAGAAATGCGGAAATCTCATTAGAAATGTGGAAATCTCACCTTATTAAATATTCATGTAAGTCAAGACAGCTGAGGGAATCGAGGGAGAGCACCAGGGACAATAAAAATAAAATAAAATAGAAGCTATGTCTCTTAGCAAAAGGTTGAGAACTATATGAAAAACCATTAAGATTTTGATGGAAAGCATTAAAAATTTTCTCGAGTGTTCCATAAAGAATTATTACATACCAAATACAAAGTACTGTGATATACTTATGGAAAGATTCTGTCCTGCCATATATCAAATAAATACCAAACAAATAATTTCATGAGTATAGCCAATGTAAGTAGAGCATAATTTTTTTTTTTGAGACAAGCATCTCACTCTGTTGCCTTGGGTAGAGTGTCATGGTGTCATTGCTCACAACAACTTCAAATTCCTGGGCTCAAGCAATCTTCTTGCTTACCTGCCACAATGCCTTGCTAGTTTTTCTATTTTTAGTAGAGATGGGGTCTTGCTCTTGCTCAGTCTGGTCTTGAACTCATGAGCTCAAGCGATCTACCTGCTTTGGCCTCCCAGAGTGCTAGGATTAAATGAGTGAGCCGCCGTGCTGGCCGTAAAGCATTAGTCTCCCCAGGACAGACTAAAGCTCTATATTCAAGAAAAAGCACGGAAGCAACAAAGGGATCGTGCTACAAGATTCATACTGGGCAGACATCATCATTCGGCATGTCATCAAAATCATTTTGTATATCCTCCACTTTTCTTTGGAAGCCCTTAAATGTCAGAAGTGACAAAAAAGATAGTCAAGGTCAAGGTCATTGAGGTGAGTGGCAGAGGTGGCCATGTGCTGCTTCTCTCTCTGACTCCCAGGCAGAGGAGATGGCCCATCCTTGTCAAACATGCATCATAGCCAGGGCATCATTATTCTCAACACGACATTCACATATGCCCATTTCCAAGCAACTATTTGAGGACAACAGGGATAACTGATGTACAAATATTTCTTCATAATAAGTTTGAACTTTATGTCTTTCATCAGTCCATTTCCTAAGTTTACTAAAAATAACACAATTAACTCATTTAATTTTCATTGACTTTCTTTTCTCCTTCCTCTCCTGGGAAGAAGTGCTCATGAGCTTCAAAGAGAAACATGCCTGGTTAGATTTATAAATTGAAGAGGTTAAAACAATTAAGATCTGCCTCCAGAGAGGAGAATGTACAAGGGAGAAGAAGTCATCTAATTTAGTAAGAAGGATGACAAAGATCATGTCCTCCTACCTTACATTGTGTTAAAAACGAAGGAAACCTGAGGAAGCATCTCTCTTTGTCACTCTTGGTAGTGACATAGTCACTAGAGTCATAGTATTATCATAGCTCACAGCAACCTCAAACTTTTGGGTACAAGTGTCCTCTTGCCCCAGCCTCTCAAGTAGCTGGGACTACAGGTCTCCCCACAGCATCTGGCTATTTTTTTTTTTTTTTGAGACAGAGCCTCAAGGTGTCACCCTGGATAGAGTGCTGTGGCATCACAGCTCACGGCAACCTCCAATTCCTGGGCTCAAGCGAGTCTCCAGCCTCCGCCTCCCAAGTAGCTAGGACTATAGGCGCCCACCACAATGCCTGGCCATTTTTTGGTTGCAGCTGTCATTGTTGTTTGGCGGGCCCAGGCTGGATTTGAACCCATCAGCTCAGGTGTACATGGCTGGAGCCTTGGCCGCTTGAGCCACAGGCGCCAAGCCCATCTGGGTATTTTTTTTTTTTTGAGACAGAGCCTCAAACTGTCACCCTGGATAGAGTGCTATGGCATCACAGCTCACAGCAACCTCCAATTCCTGGGCTCAAGCGAGTCTCCTGCCACCACCTCCCAAGTAGCTGGGACTACAGTTGCCCGCTACAACGCCCGGCTATTTTTTGGTTGCAGCCGTCATTGTTGTTTGGCGGCCCGGGCTGTATTCGAACCCGCCAGCTCAGGTGTGTGTGGCTGGCGCCTTAGCTGCTTGAGCTACAGGCGCCGAGCCATTGCAACCATTTTTTTTTTTTTTTGTAGAGACAGAGTCTCACTTTATCGCCCTGGGTAGAGTGCCGTGGCGTCACACTGCTCACAGCAACCTCCAGCTCTTGGGCTTAAGCGATTCTCTTGCCTCAGCCTCCCTAGTAGCTGGGA
>CAUYON010167985.1:0-15038 GCA_963573935.1 Arctocebus calabarensis
TAGGGCTGCGTACATTGGATACTTTTTCTTCCATTCTTGCGATACCACAAATTTATTTTAATAGCAGCATACATTAACTATAATTTTAAAAGTAAATCAACTGGGTGGCGCCTGTGGCTCAGTGAGTAGGGCACCGGCCCCACATACCGAGGGTGACAAAGTGAGACGCTGTCTCTAAAAAACAAAAAAAGTAAACCAACTGAGAATTAAGCATTTTCTCCAACAAGTATTTGTCTTTGGATCCTGTGCCTGGTTGAGTCATGTCTGAAGTCAAGCTGTAAGAGGATTTAAGCACCTTGTTCTTGACCTCCCCTCTTCACTGTAGAAGCCAGGAAACTGGTAAGTCCTACATTTTGTTAAAAACATCTTGTGTGCCTGTCTCAAATGGGTCAGGCCTCATCTAGAGCCTCCAGATCCTTGAGACTTCACATTCTTGTGCAGGCAGGGAAACATGAATGCAGGAGGAGGCCACCTGGCTAAATGGCTTCCCTGAGGCATGTGTGGCCTGGGAAAGCATTTCCCACCCCTGCAGCCTCCCATTGTGCAGCTATTAGCCTCTCCAGGTGTGCCAGCATCAAAGCTAGAGGTACCAGGTGCTCCTGACCAGGACATGTCTGAATTACACATTCCCCGTGGGTGCTATTTGATGTGCTCCATTGTGGAATGAAAGCCAAATCAAGGAATGAGAGGGCCTGTTTATTTCCTCATTTTTAATGCTGTTCCTCTGGGACCCTTCTGTGTCTGGGGAAAGAATTTGTGAAAAAGACTGGAACACCACCTAAGCAGAAAACACAAGCACCTTCGTACTATCAGCTTTGGAGTCTACAAGCTACTGGCCTCAGGCAGAGGAGTCTGTGCCCTTAGAGAGCTTTATAGAGGAGCTATCGATAACTTTATGCTTTATAGAGCACTATTACTTTCTCACATGTGCTGTCTGTGGCCCTCGTGCTGAAGGAGGGTGAGGCTGTTACAGTTTTTTCTGAGTTGCTCTAGACCCGCAGTCCCCAACCTCTGGGCCATAGACTTGTACCTCAGTTACCCCAGTGGCAGAGACAAGAATCACTCCCAGAATCCACTCCTGACTTCTAATTGCAGCACTCTGGTGATGAGGTTGTAGTGGACAATTGGCAGAGACTTTAAATACACTGAATCTCCTTCAAAAAGAAAGAGTCCTCTGCAAGACAAGGAGGGATTCTGCAGCACAGCAGCCAGGGTTCCAGAGCTTTATAAACTGCTGAAGAGCCTGAAGATGTCACTAAAGTTGTTTTTGGTGCTGCTTGTTCAAAAAGTCGTGGGGTGAGACTGCCCTCTAGTGGGCCAATGAAACCATTGGTCTAGCCATGTTAGACAATGTTTTTTTACGCCACGTCAATGTGGAGTGGTTATTCCTGTGGAAGGAATTCTTTCCTCTTCTTTCTCAAGCATTCTGGTCAGTAGTGATTCTGTTGTTCTCTGCACACTAGCCATCATTTGCTTATCTTATAGAAGGGTGGATATTGATTTCGGTTCCTCCTACACACGCATGAACACATATTAGAGGCCTCTTTACTTCCTTAACAAGACTCAGGGCTCTTAAAAGCCAGATTATAGGCGGTGCCTATGGCTCAGTGAGTAGGGCACCAGCCCCATATACCGAGGGTGGCGGGTTTAAACCTGGCCCCGGCCAAACTGCAACATAAAAATAGCCAGGCATTGTGGCGGGTGCCTGTAGTCCCAGCTACTCCGGAGCCTGAGGCAAGAGAATTGCCTAAGCCCAAGAGCTGGAGGTTGCTGTGAGCTGTGATATTACAGCACTCTACCGAGGGCAACAAAGTAAAACTCTGTATCTAAAAAAAAAAAAAAAAGCCAGATTAAAGATTAAATGTTATTCTTCCATAGCTTCTACCCTCTTTCATGTCCACTTAGCTGGACCCAAAATTAGAAAGTTCAGTGAGTAGGGCACTGGCCTCATATATCGTGGGTGACAGGTTCTAACCCAGTCCCAGCCAAATTGCAACAAAAAATAGCTAGGCGTTGTGGTGGGCACCTGTAGTCCCAACTGTTTGGGAGGCTGAGGCAAGAGAATCGCCTAAGCCCAAGAGCTGGAGGTTGCTATGAGCTATGACACCATGGTATTCTACTGAGGGTGACAAAAGTGAGACTCTGTCTCTTAAAAAGAAAGTTCACTGGGATGGAAAAGAATCCTCTCTCACCACCACCTCCAAAATAATCCCTGTCACTTCTCATTTGTTCCTAAAACATTCTAATCTCATTTCTCTGATCAAGAGTTCCCCAAGTGGTTGAATCATCTGAATCCCTCAGAAATCTTTCAGAACTCAGTTCCTGGGCCTGGCTCCAGCCCCGCTGAATCAGTCTCTGTGGTTTGAGCCAGGAAATCTGCTTTACAAACTTCCCAAGTGGTTTTTGATGTGTAGCCAGGGTTGGCAGCCAACTGCTCCAAAACCCCATTTATAATTATTTCTCATAGCTCCCCCCACCGACAGAGTCTCCAAATGTCTTCAGCTTGTGTCACTTATTAAAAGTGACCATTTTGAGATTCATTCAGAAATAGTCAATCAGCTATTCTAACTGGGTGACATGGGAAGGAAGAAGGAGCCACTTGAGATGGAGCAAAGGCTTTTGCTTTGTTTGCCAGTGGCTCTGTGTTCATAGCAGAAAATACTGAAACCAATACCTTTGCACTGACTGGGCAGGTCATTGGTTTGTAGTTTGTTTTTAAGTTTGAGCTGGATAGAGAAACAAGGGTTTAATGAGTACCTAGTTACTTATTTTCATCTATTCTAAGTCATCTGGTTCTGAAGATGACCATACAAGGTAGGTGGCATTGTTCCCGTTCATTGAGATGGCAAAGTCAAGGCTTGGAAAAGTTAGGTAACATGCCCCAAGTCACATAAGTTGGTAACTGTCAGATTCTACATTCGATTACAGGCCTCATGTCCAAGGCCAGCTTTGGAAAGGTAAGCGGACCAGAAGGCCAACCTGCTCTTTTTTTACTCTGCCAGGCAAAGCGAGCTGTGCAGCGAGGAGCTACTGCGGTCATCTTTGATGTGTCCGAAAACCCAGAAGCTATTGACCAGGTAAATTCTGCGGGCCCTGCCAGTCCTGCAGTCTCTTTAGTTAGCTTGTTACAGCCATGTCACTCTCATCTTGAGGCCTGGTGCTTGTCTCCTGAAGTTAGATATTCAAGTTTGGACATCGTACCCAAGGGAGATATGTGGAGAGGGAGTAGGATCTAGGGAATTATGAGGTGGGGGGGTGTTTTCAAAGACCCCTATGGGACTTCAGCCTGCCCTGTCTGTCTGAAAACAAGCATCTTTCTCAGCCTTGCCTTCTAGGAGCTCCAAGGCTACAGTGCTTGAATTGGGGAATTTCCACATGGGTACTTAATGTTCTCCCCTTCCAGTCTTTCTTGCTCCTGCTTCTTAAAATAAGTGTGTCTTTTAACTGGGGCCTTCTCTTTCCTCAGCTAAACCAGGCCTCAGAAGACCCGCTCAAGAGGCCAGTGGTGTATGTGAAGGGTGCAGATGCCATCAAGCTGATGAACATTGTCAACAAGCAGAAAGTGGCTCGAGCAAGGATCCAGCACCGCCCTCTTCGAGTGAGCCTCTGCACTGGCTGGCCTGGGGCCGGTGCCTTCTCTCCTGCTACCTGTGCCTTTGTTTCCTTTGAACTTTGGCTTTCTTTCCTGTTTTTTTTTTTTCTGTCTGTCTAAAATGCTGGTCTACCCTGGATTCCTGCAGGTTTAGATCAGATATAGGACTGGGAGCCAGGGAGAAATTTCATCCATGTTCCTTTCTAGGGAATTTGACAAATCCTGCCAGAAACAGATGATTATTGCTAAGATGTCTTTGGTCTCTTCCACCTGACATTCCCTCTTGGTGACTTTTCATCCTTTCACTTCTGTCCCATCCCCCTGTGAAAGGCAAACTGAGAAAGCCTGACTTTCGGTGTCTCCCTTACTCCATTTGACCTTGACACTGGAGAAAAGACTTCTACTTTTTTTCCCCCATTTACAAAGGGTAAATTACCTTTGTATCTTTTTTTTTTTAAATAAGAGACACAGTCTCACTCTGCTGCTCAGGCTAGAGTACCTCAGAGTCATAGCTGGCAGCAACTTCAAACTCCTGGGCTCAAGCAGTCCTCTTGGCACAGACATCCGCCACACACCTGTCCAGATTTTAGAGAAGAGAACTCACTCTTGCTCAGGCTGGTCTCAAATTCCTGAGCTCTAGCAATCCACTGGCCTTGACCTCCCAGAGTGCTAGGATTATAAGAATGAGGTACTGCACCCACATTTGAATCTGGAAAAATTAGCTTTCAACTGGGGTAGAATTTTGTGGTTAACGAATAGCATCTGTGCTACTCTGAAGTGTTTGAAGGGACTATTGGCCACCAGCTCTTGATAGGCATCTTCTCCTCAGGCTAAAGGAATCTAAGAACCTGGGGCAAGTGCCCTGTATATTTTCTCTCCTCACATATATTCACATGTGGGGTGATTCCTTCATATGCACAATGTAACTGAACATACACAGCATCCAGTTAGCAAAGCTTGCTGGCCGAAGGTGTGACCTAGATGAGGTAACTGCAAGGTCTTACGAGGCAGTGTGCTATGAGGAAAAATGTAAGAACTAAAGCTAGAGGGAGTTTGCAGAAGATCTGGCTTGCTGGCTTCTTTGTGAAGGAAAAAAGTGCTTTGGTAAATATGACTCATTGTAGTGGAAGCTGATATTTGTGGAAGCAGCATACAATTTTCTGAATTGTTGTAAACCATTAATTATATGGTTAGTAATCACTGTGCCCTCAAAACATGACACTCACTCTTTTGTCCTATAAATGTGATTATTGGTGTTTATTCGGGATGGACTTTCTTACTAGTTATAGCAAACTTTGCGCTATTTTGTGGGAAGCCAGGCTTTGTGAACAGAGTTCCCGTGGCTATTAGTGGCCTGGGCAAGACCACTGCAACCCACTGCCCCCCACTCCCCGGCCACACCGAAGGCACTACCTGGTCCTTAGGAGCACGCCATGTACATGTGAGCAGAACCTCAGGAGTTTTTTGCAAACTGAAGCTCACCCCAGTCACTCCATTCTTATCCCAACAGTCCACGTGCTAATGACCAGACTGAAGAAAGGCTGTGATTCACTGTTCTGTGTTCTTTTCCAGCAACCCACTGAGTATTTTGACATGGGAATTTTCTTGGCTTTCTTCGTCGTGGTCTCCTTGGTCTGCCTCATCCTCCTTGTCAAAATCAAACTGAAGCAGCGACGCAGTCAGGTAATACCTCTGTGTAGCCCATGAGCATTGACCCCATTAGCCCAGCACTGGTGAAAACTAGGCTCTCATCAGCTTATTGTTTGAGTGTCCAAAGTGGATCTCCCAGCCTCAACTCCATGGCCTGTTCCCAGTGGCCTAGAAACAGCAAAGATGGAGACAAATAAGAGCAAAACTCACAGTACTCTGCCTTTTCTGTTAAAAGAGCCAACCCCACAAAGGCCAAGCATTGGGGATGTCTCCAGCCAGTTTTTTGAAAGAAATATTTATGTAGCACATTAGAGTCTTTCCCTCAGATAGGGTCTATGGTCCAGCAACAGCATCACTTGGGAGCTTGATAGAAATGCAGACAGAACCTTAGGCCTCAGCCCAGACCTACACAGGCTGCCAAGCTCTCCAGGTGATTCTTGACAAACAGAGAAGCCCCCGCACCACTGCTGCGGCCACATCATGTGTACCTATAGGACAGTGGTTCTCAACCTTCTAATGCTGCAACCCTTTCATACAGTTGCTCATGTTGTGGTGACCCCCACACGTGATGAGCAGTGTCTCGGTTCCTAAGACCTTTGGAAATATGTGTTTTCAAATGGTCTTAGGCGACCCCTGTGAAAGGGGAAAGGGTCATTCAACCCCTAAAGGGTTCCGACCTACAGGTTGAGAACAGCTGCTATAGGAGGAAAAGATTTGGGGGTGAACTGTGGTGAAAGGGTAAGCAGAGTTCCAGACTGTCAGGTGTATGGCAGGGTCATGTCTTGGGAGAGAGATGGTGGCTCTTGGCAGTTCGTCTGTTGAGAGAATTACATAAGTTCTCATGAAGGCAGAGTGGCCACCGCGAAGAGAAAAATGGCTGGCATTTATTGAGCACAGCCTGTTAGCCAGGTGCTGCCTACCCATATACATCATCTTGTTTGTCCTTACAACTTTCTTCAGTGGAAAGAGGAGGAATCCTTGGCATAGAGCAGGTCAATAACTTGAGGTCTAGCAGAATTAAGAAGTGGCAGGGTCAAGTAATAGAAGGAGACACCCACCCCGCGTCCCACACCCCACCTTCAAATTGAAGGCAAGACCTCTGCTAGTACTGCCACTTGGGAAAGCCTAGGTTGATGGGTTGATGTTGTGGACTCACAACATCAGGGCTCTGGAATGTAAGTGCTGTGGCAGTCTTGAGTTTTGAGTGATTCTCAAAATTCGGTTATGGTGCGATAAGAAATGTTGGCCTGTCTCAGTGCACTGAATCCATGGCCCTGGGGTGGCTACCACTGTGACATGTAGCAGACCCTAACACAGAGCACATTCTGCTGTGCAGAATTCCATGAACAGATTGGCTGTGCAGGCTCTGGAGAAGATGGAAACCAGGAAGTTCAACTCCAAGAGCAAGGGGCGCCGGGAGGGGAGCTGTGGGGCCCTGGACACACTCAGCAGCAGCTCTACATCTGACTGTGCCATCTGCCTAGAGAAATACATCGATGGAGAGGTAATGGGCAGAGGCAGGGCCTGTGCTGGGTGGGGATGAGGTGAATAGGTCACCCAGAAGGACAAGGCCCTGTGTCTTTTTAGGTCTCTCTCTAGGGGACGGGCTTAGACTTTCTAGCCACTTCTCCTGAGAGGGTGGCCACAATACAGAGACAATTTCTAGAGGACCCAGCTGACCAGGGGATTTTAGCAGTTAATTAGGAATATACTGTAGGCCAGAAAATGCCTGGTTAAGAACATTAACACACATTGACTTTGTTTTAGAACTGTTCTGAAATCTGAGGCTTGACTTAGTTTTACTTAAAAAGAGACAGGATTTGGGGCAGCGCCTGTGGCTCAGTGGGTAGGGTGCAGGCCCCATATACCAAGGGTGGCGGGTTTGAACCCCGCCCCAGCCAAACTGCAAAAACAACAACAACAAAAAAATAGCTGGGTGTTATAGTGGGCGCCTGTAGCCCAAACTACTTTGGAGGCTGAGGCAAGGGAATCACTGAAGCCCAGGAGTTGGAGGTTGCTGTGAGCTGTGATGCCACAGCACTCTACTGAGGGCAATAGAATGAAACTCAGTCTTTAAAAAAAAAGAGAGAGACAGGAATTGATGGCCTCTTTTTTTTCTTAATAGTTTTTTATTTCAAAACTTTTAAACCTTCAGAAAATTTATAGTACCATGAATGATACATGTCAGTCACCATTATTAGCATTTTGTCACATTTGCTTTCTCTTGTTAGATAGATAGATACAGACTTACACACATGTGGGGAACAGGGAACAAACCACTTGAGAACTGAGAATATTTGATGCCTCTTTGAAAATGATCCACTGCTGTATAGACTCTTGGATGATAAGTAACTTTTGCAGGGACCTTTATAATAACATAACCTTGCATGGACTCTGGGTGCAGACTGCCTGGGTTCTAGTCATGGCCTGGGTGGATACTAGCTTTGTGATCTTGAGCAAGTGACTTCATTTTCTGTCCCTGTGCATGGTGAGGGTCTGAGACTGACTAGCATTCCAGGTGCTTGCAAAGGTTCTATGGGAAAATACAGATAGACCTTTTGGCAGTTGCAGTGTTAGATGTTACTTTGAATATCATTGTGTTGGACAGGTCAGAAAGTGAAAAATTAAAATTAGCAAATTTAGAGTGTGCTTGGGACCAGGAACCAGAAGTGATTCTGTCTCAGAAAACCCCATCACATTCTCTCCAAATAGACTACTTCTTTTGTAAACCATGTACCCATGTTGTGAGTGTTCAGGGTCCCAGTAAAAGAAGGGATAAGAGAGCCATGCTGTCCTACCTGTCAGTCGTGAGTCCCAGCATCTTTTCTACTCATCCCTGTCTGTGGTACCTGGAGGCAGCCACCCCTCAGAGATGCACACATTGGGGTATACCCAGCCGTCTCTCCACACCCCAGGCCTCTCACCTTTGCTAGCAGGAAACTTTCATCTTCCTTGTGGTTGGGCTGTCTGATGGGCAGTTTTCTTTTCTCTAGAACTCATTTGTCAGCCCTGCCTCCAGGGAATTGAGCCAACCTGTAGCTGAAGGTGGGGAGGAGAGCAGGAAAGGGCACTGGCCTGGTAAGCAGGGTTCCTTAGTCCACACTGGGCTCCACAGGAAGAAACGTATGTGAGGCTGAAGGCAGAACCGCCTGTGCCTGCCCTTCAGGCTGTGTCCCCTCTCTCCCTGCCCAGGAGCTTCGGGTTATCCCTTGTACTCACCGGTTTCACAGAAAGTGCGTGGACCCGTGGCTGCTGCAGCACCACACCTGCCCTCATTGTCGGCACAACATCATAGGTAACCATACCCTGCCTCGGTCGCTGCTGAAGAGTCAAGTCAGAGTGCACTGTCCCTATCAAGTGCCTGTGAAATGTGGCACACACCATAGGCCTGGGAGCAAGCAGCATGGCCCTTAGGACTTGCTGCATGGTGGCCTTGGATTTTGAAGTTTAGCTATACATCCCTTAGGAGAACCTGGCATTAAAAATCCCCAAGTTCAATTTGGGCAAAATGCGTGGCCTCCCCAGGCCTGAGCCCCTGAAACTCTTCAATAGCAATGACAGTAATGTTCTTTGCCCATGTCCAGTGCCAGGGCATTTTTCCCAGGGCCACAAGAGATATCAAGCATGTGACGACAGGCTCTCACTGTTGGGCCTGCATCACTGTAGTACTGGCCGAGGGAGGGATGGACTTGCATCCTTGCCTCCCTGTTCCTTTCTGCAGGCTCCGATAATGCCTGTACCAGGCAGAGCAGCAGGGAGGTGGGTGCTGGGCCCTTTCACACAGAGAGGCAGGTCAGCTTCTGCCTGTGTAGCTGAGTTTGGTGGCAGCTTAGACTGGGACAGAGTCATAGGAATGGTCAATAGGTTCACTGTTTCTTTGGTCTTTGCCCTTTTTAAGAAATCTCCTTATCCCCTGATACCAGCGTTTTCAGCCCTGCTTATTTTGTTTCCTCTACCTCTCCCCAGAACAAAAGGGAAACCCAAGTGCCGTGTGTGTGGAGACTAGCAACCTCTCACGCGGTCGGCGGCAGAGAGTGACCTTGCCAGTACATTACCCCGGCCGTGTGCACAGGACCAATGCCATCCCAGCCTACCCTACAAGGACAAGCATGGATTCCCATGGAAACCCTGTCACACTGCTGACCGTGGACCGGCACGGGGAGCAGAGCCTCTATCCTCCACAGACCCCTGCCTATATCCGTGGCTACCCACCCCTCCACCTGGACCACACTCTAGCCACACACCGCTGTGGTCTGGAGCACCGGGCCTACTCCCCAGCTCACCCCTTCCGCAGGCCCAAGTTCAGTGGCCGCAGCTTCTCCAAGGCAGCTTGCTTCTCCCAGTATGAGACCATGTACCAACACTACTACTTCCAGGGCCTCAGCTACCCAGAGCAGGAGGGGCAGCCCCTGCCCAGTCTCACTGCCAGGGGCCCGTCCCGTGCCTTCCCACCGAGCAGTGGCAGCAACCTGCTCTTTCCCACTGTGTTGCATGTGGGCCCCCCCTCCCACCTGGAGAGCGGCAGCACGTCCAGCTTCAGCTGCTACCACGGCCACCGCTCCGTGTGCAGCGGCTACCTGGCTGACTGCCCGGGCAGTGACAGTAGCAGCAGCAGCAGCTCTGGCCAGTGCCACTGTTCCTCCAGTGACTCTGTGGTAGACTGCACTGAGGCCAGCAACCAGGGTGTGTACGGAAGCTGCTCCACCTTCCGTAGCTCCCTCAGCAGTGACTATGATCCCTTCATCTACCGCAGCCGGAGCCCCTGTCGCACCAGTGAGGCAGGGGGTTCGGGTAGCTTGGGCCGGGCGCCTGCTGTGTGCTTTGAGGGCTCCCCGCCACCTGAGGAGCTTCCGGTGACACCTGGACATGGTGCTGGGTGGGGAGAGCCTTGGCTGGGCCCTACCTCTCCCTCAGGGGACCAGCTGTCCACCTGCAGCCTGGAGATGAACTACAGCAGCAGCTCCTCCCTGGAGCCCAGGGGGCCCAATAGCTCTACCTCAGAAGTGGGGCTCGAGGCTTCTCCTGGGGCCGCCCCAGACCTCAGGAGGACCTGGAAGGGGGGCCCCGAGGGACCATCATGTCCCTGCTGCTGTGAGCCCCAGCCTTCCAAACTGGGACCCAGTGTCAGGGCAGCCAGCAGCAGCGCCTTATACCTGGGGTCTCCACTCTGTGAGGGCTGTGGCCCTGCAAGTGGGGAGCCACAGCCAGGAAACACCCAGGGCCTATATGGCTTTCATCCAGACCATTTGCCCAGGACAGACGGGGTGAAATATGAGGGCCTGCCCTGCTGCTTCTATGAAGAGAAGCAGGTGGCCCATGGTAGCGGCCAAGGCAGCAGCTGCTACGCTGAGGACTATTCAGTGAGTGTGCAGTACACGCTCACCGAGGAGCCCCTGCCCAGCTGCTATGCAGGGGCCTGGGACCTGAGCCAGCGCATCCCCATCATTCCAGAGGATGTGGACTGTGACCTGGGCCTGCCCTCAGGCTGCCAAGGGACTCGCAGCCTCAGCCCCTGGGGTGGGACATCGGGCCTGGAGGCCCCCTGGCCCCATAGGGGCCTGGGAGCAACCCGAGAAGAGGAGCAGGTTCTGTGCTGCCAGGCTGGGGTGCCACCACGGCCTGTCTGCCCCCCCGAGGAGGTGGGTTCCACCAAGGCCAGCTTCCCTCATACCCCCCAGGACACTCAGGAGTCTGTCACCTTGGCTGCTGAGGCTGCAGGTGAGAGGAAATGGCAGAAGGCCAGAGCAAGAGTTTCTCTTCCTCAGTCATTTTCTGAATGCTTTTCTGTGCCTTTGGCTTTAAACACCATCTGTGGCTGATGACTTCCAAGAGCTATGCTTAGAGTTCCTTCCTTAAGAGTTCAGACTCACTGAGCCCTGTGCTTCTGCCATCTTGCAGCTCCTCCAGATGCCTCCCAGCCTGCCCCTCCCAGGTCCATAGCGTGTTCTCCTTCTTCCCACCTCAGCCCCTTCCCTGAGGCTCACCACCCAGATGCTCAGGCCAAAACCCAGACACCATTCCTGTGCCCACCCTGCCCCTCACGGTCTAACATTCTGTTTCTCAAGCTGACAGAACAATTACATGTTTTTTCCCCCAGTCCATAAAAATGAATTCACAGGAAAATGAACCTTAGCAAAAGACATGCAAAATACAAGTCAGATTTTTTATTAGATTCAACAGACATCAAATTGCTATAAAATTTCTGAACATTTTGTCTCTCAGTCTAGTTCCTCTGACTAGCACTGCAGCAAGTTCCATCTCCCCAATATGTCCCAAATGTATCTTCTGCTCTCTGCACCCACCACTGTCCCCTGCTATTGCTGGTCTTGCCTTCTTTTCCACTTTGGAACCAAGATGGCCTTTTTTGAAACATAAATTGATGTCTTTGTGGTTTACCTTTAGGAACTTAAAGACATTGCCCAGTTGTGTGTGATCTGGTCCCTGCCAACCCATCTGACCAACTTCTGTTTTGCTTTCTTTACTGGCTGCTTTAGCTCCTCTGTCTTGTTCCCCCCACGTGCCAAGCTGATTCCAGCCCCCAGACTTTTGCGCTAGAGCTCAGCTTAAATGAGCGTCCAGCCCCCTTATTTCCTAAGTCATCCCAACCTAAATTACTTTTTTTGAGGCCTGTAATCTTTGTGAAGAGGGTCTTCTCTGCTGCTTTTCCCAATGCCTGACACACTGGGTGTTAATGTCTCTTTTGTACATGATGTTTTCATGCTACCTAAGGGCTTCTAGAAGGTTGTACATGTCCAGGTGAGGGAGGCCTGCTTTCTAGGAGGCTCAGACTGAGCTCCTCTCGGAAGAGGAGCCCTGCTTAAGCCCTGTAGCATACACACAGCCTGTCTGCCATTGTCAGCTGTCAATTCTACAGACTTGCCACATGCCCGGGGACAAAGCCACCCAAGTCCCTTGCCTGGTCCTTGTGCTGCTGGTTTTCTTCCCTAATGACTCTTCTGTCTCTCTTCCTCCCAGGATCTTGCCCAGCAGACAGCAGCAGCACGGGAGCCTGAGCTCAGAAGGAACTCTAATCTGGAAACTAGGAATTGTACGGAGACTCCAACTCTGACTTCCAAAAAAGGAAAACAAATCTTTTTTAGCTTTGATAAACACACAAAAAAAGTGGTAATAAAGAGAGCCCTCCTTCTCAACCCAAAATGTGAGCCACCTGTGGCAAAACCAGCCCCCCTCCCATCAACAAACCAACAGACAAAATTCTCTGAGTCCTTTGCCTCTTTTGATAACATGTTATACTGTTTGTAAAGTGGGTGTGCTTGGGGTTCTGAGGTGTGTGGAATTGAGTTCTCTGCTTTGTTTTTTTTTTTAAAGATATTATATGTAAATGTAAAAAGTTATTTAAATATATATTTTAAAAACTCTAACCACCAACTTTTGCTGAAAAAGAAAAAAAATCACTGCTGCATTAAATGAACCACATCATGTGTAGATACTGTTGTCTCCCTGGAGGGAGCTCAGGCCTTTGAAAAGCTCAGGGCTACACCTGCCTTAGAAAATGAACAAGAAACTTGAAGTAAAGCTAGTTGATATGGGTACAAACTCTGAGGAACAATGCAAAGCTGTCTCTTTCTTCCTAGTGGCAAATCCCAATGTACAAAGTGTTGGGGGTCTTCTTGGAAGCCATTCCTCTCCAGCTACACCTTTAGGCAGGTGATGGAAACAGGAATAGGGTGCATAAGGTCTGCAGCACTGGGGAGTCACTATGAGCCATTGCTCCAGAAGCTCTAGAATGACAGGGACAATTCTACCTAGTATTTCAACCTGTCCCCTTGAGTAAGTCCCAAGTAAAATGACAGAGTTCATAGCTTTGGGCAGCGTTCATGGGGTCCTCTTTTTGACCTCTAACTCCTGGGGCAGGGAAAAGGAGGCTGTCCGCCCTGAGTGGTCTTGACATTGGAGTCCTTTGCAAAAATATTTTGGGCTTCCTGCCACTAGCTGCAGAAATGGCTTGATGGGTGTATGGGGGCAAACACCCAGGAGGAAAATACTTTTGTGGCCTTGGCATCAGATGGGGCTTGGGGAGAGTGCTCTCCACCAGCCCTTATGGGGTGTGCCTCTGTGGGCATGGGTCTGTGTGGGGGCAGCCATACCCCTCAGCTGCTGATTCCCTGGGCTGCCTTCCCGGGGCACAAAGCCCAGACCCGTAACCCACAAGGTCTGCACTGAGCTCCCTTTGAATGATCCCCTTCCCACCCCCTCTCCCCGTACAAGCCCTGCTCCAGGGTTACTGAGCCCTCTGCCTCATGGCAAAGTTGCTCATCTCACCTGCAGATGTCTGCTATCCTGTCTACCTAATGCACTATTTTGTATTGATTTTCGGTGAGACAGAGAGGGAGACTTGTCAGATAGACCCAAAGGGTACGTTTTGTATATTTTTCCAGCCTTTTGGGTTGTTGTTTTTTTTTTTTTTAAGGGGTGAAGGGAGAGTTTAAAAACCCAACTGTTTTGTTTATAAGATGTTTCATTTTTAAAAGGGAGAGAGCATCTATTTAAAGCTATTTCAGATCAGGGATTGTCATCCTTTTTGTCCAATGTATTCCTTATTCTTAAAAAAATTTTTTTAGAGGAAACTGTATTAGCCCTTGTGTTCACTAACTCTTCTAGTCACTTTTATTTCTTCAGATATTTATTGGCCATCTGAAAAAGTTTGGCCCATTGGGTCTAAAAGCTCATTTTCAGTATAGGAGCCTTGAGATGTGGCCCCTATAGATAGGGAAGTAAGGACCACTCTGAGTTGCCAGGCAACTGTAATGCACCCTCTCCAGTAAGGCTCACAGGGTGTTGGCACATGGCCCAGACAAGAATGAGAATCTCACTGTATCAGAATCCTTTTGTCTTAAAAACTCTTGTATATGATGAGGAAATTAACTTATTTCTAGCCAGGATTTGATGAAGAAATTCTAGTATCAAATGATCAAAGCGACTTAGGGACTCACTGCTATGAGATTTGCCCTCCAGCCTCTGGGGTGCAGTCCCTTAGAAGCTGCCTCCCAGCGCTGTGCCCAGCACACCTGTTGGTGAGGGTGTGAGAAGCACCTAAGCTGTTGACATGTGATCCGGGCTGCCTTTCTCAGGCCAGGAGTAGCAGCTGCTGAGGACAACAGCTTGCATGATGTGGTTTTAGGAAAGGGGGGTATGGCTTTTAACATGAACTGCAAAAAGCAGCTTCTCATTGTTGAAATTTTTATTTGTGGTTTTCCTTTGTTTTTAATGCCTTTGTATATTATCTTCCTTGTCTGAAACCATACTCCTAAAGGGGCTTTTTTTTTTTTTTTTTTTTTTTTGAGATAGAGTCTTGTTCTGTAGCCTTGATTAGAGTGTAGTGTAGTCATCACAGCTCACTGCAACCGCCTAACTCCTTACCTCAAGCAATCCTCCCGCCTCAGCCTCTCGAGCAGCTAGGACTACAGGCCTGGCTTAATTTTTCTATTTTTAGTGTATATGGTGTCTCACTCTTGCTTAGGCTAGTCTTGAGCTCCAGACCTTAAACAGTTTTCTGCCTCAGCCTCCCAGAATGCTAAGATTACAAGGCAGGGCCACATCTGTCCTAAAGTAGCTTTCTTAAGCCCTGGCTAGAAAACAACTCCTTAATAGCCTTAAGCAATAGATAGATAGTAGAGAATGTGGCTTCCACTGGACTTGCTAAAATAAATTTTTCCACTTTTCACTGAAAGAATAGTGACTGCAGATGGCAAGAGAAACATTTAACCTTTGTAATTCACAGGTGGTAGAAACAAAAATGAACTTTTAAAACCTTAAATATCAACCCTTGTCTTTT
>CAUYON010167986.1:0-21902 GCA_963573935.1 Arctocebus calabarensis
TCTTAATTGATTCTGTTTTTGGATTTCTTTTTCCACTTTATCAGCATATTCCTTCGTTTCTTCCTTCATTTCCTTGATTGTTTTCATCATCAGTATTCTAAATTCCCTTTCTGACATTTCTAACATTTCCTTATAGGTGGAGTCCTCTGCAGTATCTACCTCATAGCCCCTTGGGGAGTTGCTCTGGACTGTTTTTTCTTGATGCCAGGAGTTTTCTGCTGATTCTTCCTCATGAGTGATTTCTTTTATCTGTTTTCTTGCCCTAATTTTCCTTTCACTTCCTCCTGCTTCAAAACTTTTGTAATGACAATCAAGCTAGTACTGATTGGCCCTAGTAAGAGCATACTAACAGAAGGGATGCCTTGTATTTTGAGATCTCGTTTTTATGGCTGCCCACTGTCCAGCTTTACACATCTGGGGTGGGAGTCTCCCAGACATGGAGAAGTGCTTCAGGGTTGATGAACCTATACCCTCTGGCACAGGGTTATCTTTTATCAATCCTGTGGCCTCACTGAGATAATTCTTTGAAGACAGACCTTTAGTCTTGCTTTTGTGAAAAGGAAGGAAAGTCATATGATTTATAAAAATATGAAATGATGTTGGATATTGGTGTAGAGGAAGGGTATACCCAACATTCTAATGCCAGCGAAGCCCACAGTAGGTTAGGGGTATTCTCCCGACTCTTGGAATTACTCCAGGCTTGAAGAAGATGACTCACAGAGTTCAGTTGGGTCCAAAAAACTCAAGCATTTTGTTCCCCTGACCAGAGCACCCCAGCTCCTAAGCTTTCCCTCTCATCTCATTCTGAAACAACCCACATTTAAAGAGGCTGTCACCAGCACTCAAACCCATCTCTGGGACTTTGACCTGGGATGCAGTGGCCCAGCCTGTCATCCTGTCCTCATTAGACCAGTGTAACTACTACGACCAAAAGCCCTTGCTGCCACAGGGAAGTGAGCTTCTCCAATGTGGAACTGGCCACGACTCAGCATTCCAAGCAGAAATGAGTAGATTCAGGAAGAAGAAAGACAAATCTAGGTAGGAGATTCACTTCATGGGAGAAGAGCAGGCAGCAAGCTAGGGTCAGGGAAGAGAGGTGCCGGAGAGTCAGCCAGGTGCCTGGGCTTAGGCAGGTCAGAGGCCAGGCCGCAGGAGCTCTGATGACCAAGGCTGACCTCTGATCCTGCTTGCTCCTTCTCTGTTTTGTACTCTAAGTTGCATGTCAGTGGCATCATTGAACCTAGAAGTGTTTCACATTAACAGAAAGGTGGTACATTTAGTAAGGGACATAGGCAGGATGATTTTGTCCTCCCTAACCATCCAATGGCCTTGTTTCTACTAAGTTGAGACGGTGGTAGACATGTTTCATTTACCAAGAAATGCTTCAAGATTCCCCCAGCATCTGAGAGGAGAGAGAGAGAGAAAAAAAGAGAGAGAGAGAATGATAACAGCTATTCTCAACGTATTTCAATAGACAGAGTCACACAATTAAATTTTGACTCGAAAAGGGCCTAAAGAAACAAACAGACAACATCTGAACTTATTGCACAGTTAATTCTTTCCCCCAATAATTCAAATGGCTTTGAAAATCTCAGACATTGTGTGGTAGTGTAACAGCCAGACTGACGATAGCCCTGCCTAAGGCTGATGGCAGAGATGGTGTGGCTGAGATGTCACTGATGTGCCCGTGCATGTGTACGTGTGTGTAAGTGTGCTGATTTATGATCCTAGAAGCATACAAATAAGGTGGTTGAGTTGGAGATGTAGTGAGTAAACTCCAAGAATAACAGGACACTGTTAACCCCAGAAAAAAAATGATTTGGAATTTAAATAGCAAGTGTTCAGAAGCGATAGGCAAAATAAACCTGGAAGACTGTTTGCGATCCAGATGGGATCTGATGCTCTCTGAGCAGGGGGAAGTGCTGTCAGTATTTTGACAGACACGGAATGACTGTTTAGACTGATGTTCCGGCGACAGAGCCAAGGAGGGGCTGCTCGGCAGGGCTTGGCTGTGGGGAGGAGAGGGGGCTTGAGACCTCCACGACAGATTGACAAGCCCGCTCAGGAATTCTCTTCAGAGTGGAGGGAGCAAGAAAGGTGAAGTAAGATAAAAGGCTCAGCAAGATGAGGCTGCTGGCACACTGGTGTCAGGGAGAAGTGAGGAGGGTAGGATCACATTTACCAGGTCTACCCACTCAGGGCCTATTCAAGAGGAAAAGGCATGAGCCCAAAGCCAGACCATGGCGGGGGGGGGGGGGGATAACATCACTTCCCAGCACTTTATTTCTCTTCAAAGTTTGCCATGCCTCAGGCTTGCTTACTGCTCCTTGAAGGGAAACCATGACAGTGCCTCCCTGGAGGGCTGAGGGTCAGGAAGCAGAGCTCAGCCATAGGCAAACACACAGAAAGAGAGTGTCCCTCTTCCAGGACCTGCAGAAATGCCAGGAGGGAAACTAGAGCCCAGTGGAGTATCCAGGCAGCCCTGCAAACTGTGGCCTGTGAAGCTGGACACCCCAGTGTGGTGTGGAAATACCATTCCCCAATTGGGTGTCCTCAGCCTAGACAAACCCTACTCTCCCCTTCCTGTCTGCTCCTGGCCCCCCTGGACCCTATATGCCCCTGAAACTGGGTTGTCCATCTCTGGCTCTGGTCTCACCTGTCTGCACTGCCACCTTGTAGGGTGGCTGTGGCATCTTTGTTCTGATTCCTATAGCCCAGTCTTGGCACCAGTTGATGGTGTGGGGTGTGGTTACTACCCTTGGGGACAGGAAGGCTCCTTTCACATCTTACCTCTGCCTCCTCCTCCCATGTGCTCCTGGGCAGGTATTTGCTCTCTTGGAGCCTCTCTTTCCTGGCTTGAGAAGTAAAGGCTATGTGGTATGAACAGCAGGCTTGGTGAATATAGCTAGATCAGTTGTTCTCAACCAGGAGACATGTGGCAATGTCTGTAGACATTTTTTGTTATGACAACTGCAGGGGGTGTGCTCTGGCATCTAGTGAGGAGAGACCAGGGAAGCTGCCAAATATGCTCAAAGCCACAGACAGTGCTTCCCCCCCACCAGAAAGAATTATCTAGCCTCAAATGTGAATAGTGCTGAGGTTACTTAGGAGGTATCCTGTGCACTGTGTGGTCTTTATCAGTGTCAACTTCTATTGTCATGGCTGCTTTATATATTTTTTTAAGTATGTGCTTTTTGGATGGTTATAAGCTCCTTAAAGGGAA
Source organism: Arctocebus calabarensis (assembly GCA_963573935.1). Classification (NCBI taxonomy): domain Eukaryota; kingdom Metazoa; phylum Chordata; class Mammalia; order Primates; family Lorisidae; genus Arctocebus; species Arctocebus calabarensis. The sequence continues at coordinate 3,224 of CAUYON010167986.1, forward strand.
GTCACAGATTGTCCCTAAATTTTCTCTATTTTTCATTCAGAGCTTTGTACAGGGAAAAGTCTCGAAAGTCATCCCCTCTCGGTAAAAGAAATCGCAGTAGAGACTTTGACTTTCTTTCTTTTTCTTTTTTCTTTTTTTTAACTTTGATTTTCTTGGCAAAGGATCATCTGTTTTGTACCTTGTTCAAGGATTGAGGTGGAAGTAAACCACACACTATGCTTCCCCACCAACTCCATCCCCCCTAAATAAAAATGTTAGTAGAAGATCCCAGTAAAACTATATCCAGATCACTTGAAAACAGTTCAAAAGAGAAAAATGCATTCAACTCACTGCTTTCCAACAGGTTAACAACAAAAGAAAGGCAGTTAGACTAAATTTCTTCCTTTTTGACAGCAACCCATCAAAGTGGTACAAGAGAAAAGCCTGGACAGTGGGAGGGAATTTCTCCACATAGGTTCATCAGAAATGTTTCAAGTGACCTGTTTTTCCTGCAATGTATTATAGGTAAGTTTCAGAGTCTTCCTATTGCTCCTCTATAACCATCCTAAAGTATCTCTGACCATCTGTTACTGCTGTTGAGTTATTCCTTCTATTAGTGAATGCCCTGTGTGGAGCCTGGCCCAGTGAGTGGTCAGTGGGTGTTTGCTCAGGAAAATATAAGCCCTCCTTCAGGCCTGCAGAAGTGACCAGAGCTGGGCTCTGGGCCTGTGTGGCCAAGCAGATCTCAGCACCATGACCCACCTGAATGTGGACTCAATCAAGTTCCTTACCATCACTGTATGTTTCTATTTCCTATCTATTACATGGTACATGTGCTGCCCCCACTTTGAGGACTTTGTGGGATCATATCCACATGGTGTCTCACATCATACCTTGCCTATGATGAGTGTGCAGTGCTGAGTATCAGTCAGCAGCCAGGCTGTTTGAAGAGCCAGCCATGTAAGACTCTCCCTTCAGATTTCCAGGGGAAAATTATAATGGATAATTCAGTTGACCCTTGGATAACGTGGGTTTAACTGTATGGGTTCACTTAGACAAAAATTTTTTTCAACCAAATGCCAATTGAAAATATAGTAATTTAATGAGATGCAAAACCCCTGTATAAGGAGGGCCGAGTTTTCATATACACAGGTTCCGAGGGACAGACTGTAGGCCTGGATTTCAGTATACATGCTTCTGATGCTCTAACACAATAGTTCTTTATGTGGTTAATTTTTACTCCTGTAGGAGATATTTGATCACATTTGGAGATGACTGATAAGTGCTATTAGCATCTAGTCACCAGGACCAGGGATTCTGCTAATACCATACAATGCACAGGATAGGCTCCCACAACAAAATTCTATCCAACCCCAAATGTCATTGTAAACCCTGCCTTACAGGAAATCTGATATTTTTCCCACCAAAAACACATGAATGAAATATTCAATAAATAGCAGAAAACCCCACAGCTACAAAGAAGTTATTGAATCATCTCAAGGGCTGTGTGATCCAATGGGAAGCTCCTGAAAAAAGCCCTTAGTCAATTACAGTATGTTTGCTAAACCCCAGAGTCACAGTAGTTATTCCAAAATTTAGGGGTATTTGAGGAACACTCCAACCATATGAGCTTTTCTTCATAGATAAAAGTCCTTCTACATATGAAAAAGTGCAAGGAGCCAGTCTGGAGGTGGAGTAAGACCAGGAAGCATTTATTGGGAGAAATGCATGACATGAAACTTCTCTTATTAATGTTAATTGTGTTCAAAAGGTGGGGAAAGGAAACCCCTTTAAAGCAGAGAATAAGAAAGTATAGAAACTTATTGGTCTCTGAACATTTTTGTGTACCTCTTATATATCATATCTTGTGTTACATATATTTTCCTATTCATCTTCACAGTAACCTTATTAGATAAAAACTGAACCTCAAAGAAACTAAACATGTATTTTTCAGATTTTTAAGCAAATATAATTTTCACTTTTTTTTTTTTTTTTTGCAGTTTCTGGCCGGGGCTGGGTTTGAACCCACCACCTCTTGCATGTGGGGCCAGCCCTCTACTCCTTTGAGTCACAGGCACCGCCCATAATTTTTACATTTTAATATCCTGACGTACATATGCATCCTAAAATTGGTAGCACCTCATTATGTGTTGGTCCTTTCTCTTTTCTTTTATATGTTAACATTTCTATTTTAAGGATGCATCTTCCAATGTCGGATTTCATAAATTTATAAAATATGGTCACTTGTGCCAGGGCACAAAGAGCTGGAAATCATAACGTGTGATGTTATTTATTTCTAATCTGGCAAGGAAACTCAAGGGGCAGGTGTCACTATTCTGAGAAAATCAGCTAGTAGAGAGTCTTTCTTCCTGAGATGACTGGCAAAGTTATAGGCTCAGGAAAACTGGTTCATTTACTTTATATAATATTTTGGGGAAGTTTTAAGCTAATGATAGAATGAAGATAAGGGCCAAAGGTCTATGACTGTTACTGTTAACATCAGCCATGAGAGATTGGCTGTTAGGTCTACCAGTGAAGACAATTAGAGCAAAGTTCTATCATTGGGTGAAGTAGCTAGGGCCAGGAAAGCCAGGTATAGACATCAACTTTTATGCGGTCACTTCTCCTGAGCACTGGTACAGTGATTTAGCCTTGCATGGGAGTTAGCAGACCAATAAAATAAAAGTTAACTGAGGAGACTTAATGATAACTCAGTTACTCTAGTGACACCACATTGCACTTAGCAAAACAATTATTTTAAACTTGTTCCCAATAGTATTCTAACAATGCTAACACAGGTAGGTAATGTCTAATACATACTTGTCCAATACAATGTAAAAAAAAAAAAATCACATGCTGGATTGCCGGCCTTCTTATCAGACCCCATTTGTGTTCCTGGCCATGCCATACTCGTTCATATCTGATTGCTGTTACCTGGCATGTTCATCCCACCTCACTTGCTGTCCACCTCTTTGTCTTCCTAGGAAATGACTCAACCTTCACTTCTCAAAGCTGATCTCCCGAAAAAAATCTTTCTTGATTTTCTCAGATTTCAGAGACTCCTTTATGTTCCCTTTTTGAACTTTATGCATATTACTGCTATAATAAAAACTGGATCATTGAAAATTTTGTATTTCTGTTGGGTTGTTCTTATCATAGCCCTGACCCACATATAATAGTGAAAATGATAATAGAATGACTAAATGAAATAAACCCACTGTGAAATGTTTCCTTACCATGACCTATAAGGCTTTGGATGATCTGCTCCAGCTGCTTCCTGTACTGCATTTACCAACACTCTGTGCCTCACGCAGTTCCCTCCAAACTCACTGTCCACAACCAACAGGCCTGAGGGCCTTTGCGCTTGCTGTTATGACTGTCTGGAGAATGCCTCCCACAAATATCAGCCATAGGCCATTCCATCTCTTGACTTAGATCTCTGCTCAAACATCATCTTCACAAAGAGGCATTTCTGACCATATCATCAAAAACAGCACATTTTTTCTTTATTCTCTCTGTTTTTACCTACTTTATTTTCTTCTTAGAACTTATCAAGAATATTTTGCATTTATTTATTTATTTTTAAAGATTTATTTGTCTCTTTCAGTAAAATGTGAGCTTAATGAAAACAGGGATTTTTATCCCCATGGTAAACAAGTAATTGTTCAATTAGTTAGAAAACTCATAAATATGTATTATTGTCTTTCCTGAGACTACTGTTACCTGGTGAGTAACTGGAAGGGTGACCTTGTATAGCCATGTACCATTTTCAGTTCTTTACACATAACTATATCTCATTTATTGCTCATAATAGCCCTAGCATATAGATAACATCACTCCAATTTAAGGAGAAGAAGCCATTGTGGTTATTCCAAATTCCAAGCACTTTCTTTTATACCCTGCTATCTTTACACCATCTCATTGTTGCAGGACAGAGAGGAGCAGTGTGTGGAATAAATGAAGGTAAGGGGACTGGCTTGCAAATCTATTTCATTACCTTCATTCAATAATTCATTCAACACTTGTTGAGTTTATTTTATAACTCCCATTTATGTTTCTATTATGAATGATGCCTTCAAGCCCTTTATCTTAGAGGAATTGACCAAATATGACACTTTTTGATGATTTTCAAAGTAGTAGACACATTTAAAAAAATAGGAGAAAATTTAGAAGTATTTGTTTCTCCTTCCTATTCTTTACATATACTTTTTCATTAGTACTCACTTTTATCCAACAATAAAGGGACTACAAATGTGAAACTATCACATAGTCTGTGAAACATGAAAAATGGTGTTTTACACATCTCTGACACAAAACACTCTTTTCTAAGCCCTGGGTTCTATAACGTTTTGATTTAGATAAAATGTTGAAAATTATAAAATGAAAAAAAGATCACAACTAAGGAGATCTTAAGAAAGAATTCAGCTAATGCACCTCTAAAGCTTCTTGCTGGGAAAGGCTTTAAATGCGTTTATCACATAGTCAATTCTGGAAAAACCATTCTTGGAATTGCTGTGCTTGAGAAACACACACCAAGAATAACATTCTCAAGGGATCTTGGGATTTATTCAATAAGGAGCAAATGACGTTCAAGAGGAAAAATGAATTGAGTTATCAAGGAAGTCATAGAGAATTAAGTGAGCCAGAGGCCCTTGGGCAAGGCTTAAAACGGTACTCAGAAGTAATCATGAATTTGGATCTGAGGACATTGCTCTGACTCTTGGATTCTGATAGTCGCAAAATAGGCATCTGTTGACTGACAGTACTCTGCCCTGACAAAATAATCATTCTCTAGGCCATATATTTCCTACTCTGTGAGTGACTTAAGGAACAAAGATACTATGACAAAATGTTACGTTCACAGTTGTGGAGAAATCATACATTTAAAACCCAGACATTGTGAAAGCTCCTACTACCACTATAAGGAAAGAGGAAAACAGATCTATAGCTGGTGTCCGCCTTGGCAAACAATAGTCAAAATACCATTTAACCCCAAGGACTTCCAGAAATAAAACAGCAGAAATAAAAGAACTTCAGTTTAGTGGATTGTTTAGACTCTGCTATTTAAGTAAGTGCCAAACTAAAGTTTTCCTTTTTAGCCAGAAGTTTAGACTCATTAACAAGAACACCTCACATCTGCCTGAAGTGACCCAGGGAAGGGCAGTATGGTGAAAGACTCTATCCACATCACAGCTGATCCATTAACTTTGACCTCCCCACCCCCAGGAATCATAGGGACCATTAGTCATGGACGTCATTATTGGTGATCTTAGCTTGTGCCATCAACAATGCAAGGGTTTCCTTGCAAGACCATTATCACATAAATAGAATCCAAAAATATGAGGAAGTAGTGATGTATTTAATTCCATTTTTCTTATACTTGATTATCATTAGACTTGTCTTAGAATAACAAAATTTACAAAACATTACAAATATAACACAAATTCACAGCATAATGGAATCTTAGTTGATCTAAATCCTCTGTACTCTTTGACGTCATTTTACAGGTGCTGATGTTGAGTCTAGAAAGGAAATTATCTTGCCAATGTCACAGTTAAGTTTTGACTTCCCAAAGAGAAGAGGATTTTGTTTCACCCAGAGTACAATCTGTGCTAAGACACTGAATCCAACTTGATTTCTGACTTGGCCTACATCTAGCCTTCTAGCTCCTGGTTAAGACTTTCTTTATAGAGTACTGCACTTTTTTTGAAGACATAGTTATTTTGTTCACTAATTTGTGCCTCCCCCTTCTGCCCTGGGTCACTGCTTACCACAAATACACAAACATCATCAGAGAAAACGTTGAGTCTAGAAAGTAGTGGTATTGATGGTTTTATTGCACACCACCTGCTTCCTCTTCATCTGGCAGGGAAACTTCATTTCTCCTAGGAAATACTTCCTCTGCTTATTTAAGTCTCTATGGTTTGTGTGCCATCTTGATTTTAGCTCTACTTCCAGGGAAAGGAAGATGACTCAAGTGTCACCAATTATAGCTTCTCATTGTCCTGGCTATTGTGATTGGTTCAGGGATGAAAATTTGAACCAATCAGAGTAAACGAGGCAGTGACAAGACTTTTGAGACTTCTGTGAGAGTCATTCTATTTTTACTGCTACTTCTACAATGAATGGAGCCACTCACAATGAAATCAATACATAGCAAAGTAGAGTAGAAAGACGGAGAAAAACTTATTCTGAGATCTCCTTGGTCCATCTCAGCTTGAAACCCTTAGACACTTCAATTACATGAATGGAAAAAAAAAAATCATGCTTTTATTTAAGCGATGGTATGATTCCTGGTGGATACTGCAGTATAGAGTTTACCTGAGGACTAAACTCCCTAAAAGGGATTTGGTTTCTGGTTTAGGTAGCTTTTTATCATTGCAAGTTTTGCTGATACTTTTAAAGTCACTTTCCAGCAGCTGGATGATTTTGCGTAATGTTATGAATTACAGCTAGCTATCAGCCTGTAATTCTATTCAAGTAGTGAATTTCCTAATTTCTCCAGGTTGTAGGCTAGGGTAGTCTTTTTCGCTCCTAGAATCACCTCCCAGGGGAAAAGGGAAAAACAACAACCATTGTTAGAGAGAACTGAAACTAGACTAGCCAATCACTAAGATGTCTACACAGCAGAGGGCAGTTCCCTTGGGAAAATCATGACAAGAGCTGCTTGCTCTGACAAGAATTACTTTTCCCTTTGCTCTTGTAACTTGGTTAGGCCCTGAAAACAGAGCTTGATTTTCAAGCAGAGGCATCCCTGATGTTCTTTACCTGAAAGTAGGATCCATCATTTGAGCTGCAGGGTAAGCAAGTGTGTAAGAAGCAGAGAGGGGAAATTGCTACAGCATTGTTTTATCTTATATATGCACAAAGGAAGGCATTTTTCTGCTGTGAATTAATTACCTGCTATCCCTGCTGAAAGCTGAATTTCCATCAATAAGGCTTTCTTTGGGGCTTTCTCACCTTTTAGAGCATTTTTGCATTTGCTGGTTTTGTTGAGTGAAACCTAAGGTCTAGATATGGACTTAGCCTGGGCTTGCACCCAGTAACTCCATCTTTTTGCTTATTACCTTACATTATTAACTACATTATTACTTGCATCTGATTTCTCTTAGCAGGCTCTGGACTTGTCCACTTCTTAGGATATCATAGAAAGATCTAAGGATGGATGAGACATGGACCAAACAAACATCAATTTCAATTCTTAGTGATGTTGGCCCATGATATCATTTTTATGATAAAGATCCAGTGAACATGTCCTTTCTTCCTAAAGTAACAGCTTATTGGAGGAAATAAGCACATCTGGGCTCTGGTCCAAGTTTTGCTACTCACTGTCTGAGTAGCAAAGACTGGACGGAGTAGACTAGAAGGAATCATTTAGTCTCTCAGATTCTGCTCTTAGTCTATGAAGTGAAGTGAAGTGAAGTGATTGAACCAAATGACTCATAGTTTTGTGGATCACACTGGGTAGCATCCATGCAGCACAAAGAGGGATCAGGGAAGATCTCAATGAAATTGTGAAGGCAGCACAAAGTGTCTCTTCTCTACATTCTACCTCTTTCCTTCTTTCCTATCTTGGGTGGACTTTTCCCAAAAGAAGAAAATAAGGAGTATACATTAAACCTCCTTAGTTGTCCACCTCCCTACACTGACCACCTCTTTAAGTTGGACCAAATTTTTATAGACCAGACATGCACCACATGTATGCATCAGTATAGTACGCCTAGTTCCTTATGTTGGCCACCTCCATGTGTTGATGTTTTTGTTACAGTTCCTTGGGTGGCCAACTTACACAAGTTCTACTGTAATTTATTTGGGAGGTGGAGCAATGGCAGCACCAATATAAAAGTAGGAAAGGTGATGAGAAGGATGCTAACACAGAGTGCATTTGGGAATAGGTTCCTTAAGGACAAGTGAAGTCCAACACAGTGGGGACTACTAGAAGACCATGTGGATCATGCCTCAGGGCTGCTGCACCATGAGAGAAGGATAGTCCATTCACTAACCCCTTGAACCACCAATTGCAGTTACCATGGGCACTAACCTCCAGCATTGGGGCTGAGTCTCAGGGACTTGCAATAAGAAGTTGTCAGCTTGTATTGTGGGAGACAGGTGGGAGATATGGAACTGGCACCAGCATACACATTTTGCATCTATCAAGGCTTGCTCTCTGCTTCTCCATGAATGGAGAAGGATTTTGAGAACATCCTCACTAATGTAAGATGTCAACTAAAACTTTATTGTGTTTTTCGGCATAGCATAGCCCTTTTTGAAACAAAATCTAATACCAAAAAATATCTTTAGGCATCAGCCACAAACTACCCAGGCACTTTGTTTTGAGTGAGGACAGCTCACAGTCATGGCCATGAAAGGGTAGACCCATGGGAATGAAGTTCAGGTCATTCTCAATGTCTATCTTAACTTGGTATTATTAAGCTTGGCTCATTCAGGTCTGTCTTGAGAAGCAAGAATCAACCTCAGCGATTTCCCTCATTCTGTCAGTGATCTTTACTAGTGACCCAAGCTTTCTCTCATCATACACCAGCCATATAAAGGAACACAAAATGATGTTATAAATCCTCCCTACCCAGACCAGACCCCCTCTTGGTGCCTCCTTTCACACTTCCTTCCACCTTTGCTGCTCTAACCTGCTGGATGATGGGTCTTCTCAGCTGCTCTCATGGTCCATTCTTGACCTTTGGCCACCCTGACTCATGATGGTTAACCAGCTTTCTACTTGTGTCCACCAATCAAATGAAATGCCTAGGGTCTGAACCAGTTACCACCTGCTCACTTTCCTTTGGGGCTGGGCTCCCGACTGCACATATTAAGCTCTTCCAAATCTGTCCTGTGCCACACATGTAGACTCCAGCTAATCATGTTGCTATCCCAAAGAGGTAGCAGGACAATGGAGGAAAAAAATAAACGAGAGCATTACTTTTCACTACAGAGAAGACAAAATCCTCTGTCATTTTGAGTCCAGCTGTTCATGAAATAAACTCAAGGCAGTTACACAGATTATAGTGTATCATTTATTTATTATATATCAGAGATTGCTTTTGACCTTTTTTCTACTATATGACATCATTATTATTAGTAGTATTCAGCATTTCTATTTCATTTTATATGGACCTTTAACTACTTTTTTCTTACTCCTCCTACCCTTTGAGGAAAAAATATATTTACATCCCCCAGATCCAGGCATGGGGCTTAGCCATATATTTGTATTAAATAAACCCATAATTTATCAATACATATTTATTGAGCACTTGGTATTTACTTCAAGTTTATTCTAGTTACTGTGGGATTTATAGAATAAAATTTTATGATATTTTCCTTTCCTTGGAGATTACATTTCAGAGGAAGGTGAGGAGATAAGATAAATGAGAATAAAACAAATAGAAATGAATGCAAAACATTTTACAGCCAAGTGTTACATTGTGGGCATTGTGCTATGTTTTCGAAAGGGACATAAAAAACAAACAAAAAATCCCCAAGAAAATAAAATTCTTACAGTCATGGGCTTGAGATAGAAGAACACAAGACAGGTTCATCTTTCAGTTTGTGCCAAACTTTGTCCCTACAATTTATCTCTTTTGAATTCTGTCTAGTCTCATCTTGAATGCTGCTAAGGATCCGGTTTCCATCACAGCCATTGGGAAACACCTTTGCTATTGAAGTGTTCTCTGTTTCAGGATGTTTTGTTTCTTTCCTTTGTATTTCTGCTAATAATGAGTATTCCTGTCCAGGAATGTCCTCCACGTTAAATACATAATAGGTAAGGATATGATTCTCAGGACCCAGAACAGCTCTACTGTTCTTTGACATCAGAACATTTTTATTTCATGGCTGTATCTCAGTGCCTAACACTGGCACACACCAAGTGACAGTAATGATTACATTCTTGACAGTTTTCGATGTTTGGTAATGACGGTTATGGATACCCAGAGTATCTCACACTTCCAAAAGTGCCTGGTTCCCCCAGTGATGGTTGCTGTGGGTTTAAAATGACAGCACAGGGAAATGGAGCATATCTTCCTAATGCTGGGGCCAGGAGGAGGATAGTGAGAATAACCAGCAGGGGATGCCTCCAATAACATTGTGGGGTTATTGGCTGAGACAGCAGAGGATGGAAAGTATGAGTTCTGAACTGGGAGGCAAAGTAAGGTTTGCAGTTATGTCACCTGTCAGAGGAGGCTCTTTCTCATTAGACCCTATACCCCTGCACCTCATGTTTGAAAAAATGAACCCATCTGACCGGCCTATGTTTGTATGTGTTGTTAGAATTTTTGAATTAAATAGTTGGAATTGTTGGCAGAATGCTGAATACTAAATATTTCTGAACAAACTGTCCATGAGGAGAGCACAATTCTTGGTAAAACTGGAGAATCTCCCAGTGCCCATAAAAGCATCCACATTGATGTACACCTTGTTTGGCTGTTATCCTCCAAATCTGTATCATGTTTGAGGTGACCTGGTCACTGCCCTGGCTCCATTCTCTTATTAACTCACAAGGTAATGTTCTCACTTGTTATAAAAAATACAAGATGTTATATTATAATGGTATTTGTTTGATCAGACACAACCTTTCACATCCCTGACCTACAGCAAGATGTAGTCACATCACTCAGCTCAGCATTCTGCCTGACAGTCATCGCTGTAAAATTATGGGTCCTCAGTTGTAACAAGGCTAGTATATACATAGTTGTACATAAATCTGGCAATGTGTCTTTGAAGGGTGTTTGGTACTCTAGGAACAACCACATATCATCTAATAACCTCTAGTTTATAGTGAGCTTTTCACAGTATAATGACTGTAAAAGGATGCAAAAAAAGTATGAACAATCTAATTTTTTAAGGTACTTTAAGTTGAATTCTCCATGAAATTAAAGCCTTGGTTAATAGTTATAAATTATTAACACTCAGTAAATTTTAGCTAACTCAGTCTGAACAGAAGTGTAATGAACGCCAGTGAAAGGAGTCAGGATACATGAATAAAGCCAACAACTTGAAAAGGCCTGTGATTGGCATAGCAGAGCCAAGACTTGCCCCCTTCTAAGGCTTTAGTGCAACATGATTGGTAAGTGAACTTGTCATAATTGATATCCAAATTCATCAAATTCAATGTCCTTACATGCCCATACCAGATAGGGTGTAGGCATTTCCTCTCTTAGCTCATTGGCCAGGACTGGTTACATGGCCTCACTGACAGGAAAAGGGATTAGGAAGAACAATGCTAGCCTGCTCCTCAAGGTGGGAAAGCAGCAGTAAGTAAACTTCCCATCCCTCCTGGAAGTTTGTGGTCAAAGTCATCCCCTCAAGAACACCCACCCTGACCTCTTCATTTTATATCATAGCCCTCTACTCTCGTGTAACTGATTCTCCCTACTCTGCTTTTTCTCTTTTTAAAATCGATTTTTACAACTTTCATAACTTTAACCTTTAATACTTTAATTAACTACTGCATTTATTATCTTTCTCTGCCTAGTAGAATGTACACTCCACCATAGTAAGGATTTTGTCTCTTTTTATAACTGCTTTAAGATCTAAAACAGTATCCAGCACATGTTAGGTGCTTGTTGACTTGAAATCAATTCCAGGAAGAGTAGAAACAGCATAACTCACTAACTGTTTATAATTTACTTTCATATCCACTTCTTTCCCAAATGATGAGCTTGCCCTCTCCTCAGATGAATTCCTGAAGCATCTTTTATTCAGTCAGCAAATATTAAATTATGACTAAATAATTAATTTTTTAAATGTTTGTTATAATTTTCTCTCCCTCTTAATATGATAGAATCTGTCATTCACATGAGGGGTTTGCAGTTTCTGATGGTGCTTTATCAAGCCAAGTGCCTTTGACAAGGGTCCAAATAAAATGAAAGAGATGGCAGACTCAAAGCAATGAATATATGACTGTTAAAGGATGTGTAATATTATAGGACCACAGAAAATCATATTTCAAAAGGAAGTCAGAGCTTTCTAGCCTCTGAAAGAATTTTTAAGACATGAGGATTCACAACTCTCCAAGAAGGCTCACTCAATGGTTGGACCATTATAAGAATTAAGAATTTTTTCTTCATGGAAATTTACTTCACTCTAAGTTCTCCCCATTGGTTTTGGTTTGGATTTGTGGAGTTAGTTAGAAAAAAGCCTAAAACCTGTTCCACAAGACAGCCTTTCTCAAGCTTGAAGAGAATTGTCATGGCCTCCCTCCAACTTCTGACCCAGACTTCATCCCAATATTTTGGGACACAATATGTTGTATGTCCCAAATAAATGCTTTTTAATGTTGGTTAGTAAAGGTTGCAGGAATATATTGATGTATGTGAAAACATGGCCTAGTTGTTGGTTAATGAGTGCTTTGCTTCTCCAGACTCCTTACCATCTTGGCCACCCTCTTTGTGAGTTTTTTCTACTTCATTGCTATCACTCATAAAATGAAATCTCTAGAACATAACCCTCCAGATGCGATAAGGTCAAACAGAGTACAGTATAGCTGGGATGTACAGGTGAGTTTCTGTTCCTCAAAACTCAAAAACCACACAAATATAAAAAAGATATGAAAAATCACATACAAAATAGTTGGAAATTTGTTTCTCAAAAGGGTGTGGGTTGGTAATTCAGAAACTATTTTATGTGTATCATAATTTTGAACAAGTAATATATTGTACATAATAAGAAAACCTTTAAAGGAAAAAACCCTGTTTTTCACTGCTGGAAAATGACTAAGTTATTAATGAATAATCAAAATAAATAAGGAAAATGGGGAGGCTAGACTGAACTCTGTGGTGTGTACTCCATGATTGAACTAATGTACACAGTTATGATTCAATAAAAAAAATAATAAAATATATAAATAAACAAACAAAAAAGGTGTCAGTATGAACTCATGGCTGATAAATCGACCGACAGTTAGCTTGTGCATGTGTGAGTTAATATCCATTCATATATTTTAAAACTCTGTCTGATGAGAGGATTTAGAAGGAATGTCACAACAGTAGCAATAAATAAACCCAGCACTCAGATCTTGGTTTCTAAATGCCATCTCTGATAACAGGAGTCAGGGATCCTTGGAGAATCAGGGTGATTCCAAAGGTGGGATGAGGAAAACACAAGATGAACCTGGAGTATATTGCAGTGCTTGCAAGTAAGGAAGTGCTTTGAAGATGATGTGGACAAAGCAGCCAACCTGAGAGAGCTCTCAGTGGCACAATCCATGACAGCAGGATAAAATTAATATCCATGAGTTCTTACTGATATGTATGAACATTTAAATAATACAATGTTAAGAGAAAAAATGGCTCTTCATTCTAGAAGAATTTTACCTAATAAGTATAGAAAAATGAGAAAAGAAAAAATTTTAAAACATTATTATTAAAACAATATTAAATTGGTACAGAAAAGCTACCTCAACATAGGCTAAAATTAGTGTGTGAAAGTTGTGGAGAAATAGGATATTCATATAACCTCAAGATATCTCTTCTAAGACATTTTTAACTTTCAAAGGGCAAAATAGGAGCTTCACAGTAGAGCAACCCAACAAGCACCAAATTAAGTTGGTAATAAATTTTAATATCAGTAAATATTAATAGATAGATCAACATCATGTAACCCCTGATCTGAAATGCTGGGATGAATATTTAAGTTCCTTAGCAAATTTCTCACAAAAATTACGTAACCACAATCTAATACTGAGCAAATATCAGACAACATCAGATTGAGGGACATTCTATCAAATTAAAGACCTGTAATACCCTTCAATAGTGCCAAAGTCATAAAAGATGAGGAAAGACTGAGGGATCTTCATAGGTTGAAGATTAGGAACAATGAGAATTAAATGTAATGAGGGATCCTGGGAAATTCTGAAACAGAGAAAAGGACATTAGTGGGAAAACTTGGAAATCCAAATAAAGTCTAGATTAGTGAATAATATCATTAATCTCTTATATAGCAAGAGATGTTAACACTACGGAATGTGCAAGATGTTAACATTAGGGGAAGCTGGTGGAAGTGTGCATGGGAATTTTCTGCATTCGTTTTGCAGTGTTTTTGTAAGTCTAAAATTACTTCAAAATAAAAAGTTTAAAGCTATCATAAAGCACTCAGGGGTCAGTTACTCTTTCTGGCTTATGCTGGAGTGGCCTTTGTTCCCTCTTCTCTTTGATGTTCAGCCTGTAGCCACATGCTCAATTGATGCTGTAGAATGAGGAGTGATGGTAAGACAGAAAAATGGTGCTCAGGCCAGAGTATTGTGCCTGGACTACAAAGTGAGATGGTTTCTCCTGGAGGTAGAAGCTCTGACTAGCAGTAGGGAGGCCTTAAGTCTATCTAGTTCTGGCTTCACCAAATGGTGGTTTCTGGTAGTATGATCTTGAGGAGGTTGTTCAATCATTTCTATTGTAGAAATGGTCATAAATGGTGACCTGCCTCCCCTCCCTCAAGGGGTAATGGTTAGACTTGAAGGGCATGATAAAAGAGCCTAGACCACAGCAATGTCTGGACAGTCCCTCCTTCAGAATCTATCTCCCTCACCCATATTAATTGCCTGCCTACTTCACCTATCACCAAACACGTGGTGTTTCATGATGGGGTAGCAAGTGCACTGCTAAGGGCCCAGGCTCTAGGTTAATATTGCCTGGTTCTATTTCCAATTCCATGGTTGACTAGATCTGTAGTAATTTCCAAATCTATAAAAATGATAGCAGTGAAAGAACCTAACTCACGAGGTTGTTTAAAAGATTAAAGGAGTTAATGTTTGTAAAACTTTTAACAGTTTCATTGTAACCTGGAAAATGGTAATTCTTAACATGAATAGAACCTTCTCCCAAGAGGATGGAGGCATGGACAACAAACACATGAAAAAATGTTTATCATCCCCTGGTCATCAGACAAATGCAAATAAACTCCCCATTGAGATATCACCTAACCCCAATAAGACTAGCCCATATTACAAAGTCCCAAGGCCAGGTGTGGAGAGAAGGGAACACTTACATACTATTGGTGGGATTGCAAACCAGCACAGCCTTTTTGGAAAGAAAAATGGAGAATCCTCAAAGAGCCAAAAGTAGATCATCCATTTGATCCCACAATCTCATTACTAGGTATCCACCCAGAAGAAAAAAAAATAATTTTATCATAAGGACATTTGCACTAGAATATTTATAGCAACTAAATTCACAGTTGTAAAGATGTCGAAATGACCAAAGTGCCCATCAACCCATGAATAGATTAATAAACTGTGGCATATGGAGTACCATAGAGTACTATGCAGCCATAAGAAAATATGGAGACTTTACATCTTTTGTATTTACCTGGTTGAAGTTGAAGAGCATTCTCCTTAGTAAAGTATCTCAAGAACGGAAAAACAAGAATGTCATGTACTCAATACTAATTTGTAATTAGTAGATGAACAACCACAGGCCTACATGAAAGAAAAAGCACAATGAAATTCAAGAAGTGGGGAGAGGGAAGAGGGGAGGGAGTTCAGTATGTTCCCACCTACAGGATACAATGTAGGGGTGTATGGTGCACCTTTTGGGTGAAGAAATCAACTACAACTTGGAGGTTACCTAAGAAATGTAAACTATGTAACCTAATCATATGTATCCTAATATGAATCCAGAATTTTAAAAGAGTTTCAACAAGAGCTTTCTTCCCTTGCCACAATATCATTCAGAAGACTATTTATCTTTTCCGAGGACAGACATGTGTGCCTTTCTGACTAAACTGTAGGCTCTTGGAGGGCAGGGATGGGGGTGGCTTATGCAGAAGAGGTGCTTGTGAAATATGCTGCAATGACTGATTCTTAAGGCCCTACAGTCAATTTTCTCCTACTTCACAGTTTTGCTTTAGACCAAGTTGTCATTGTGTATATTCAAACAAACTTGGAAAGTAGGAAATTCTCTAGTGTTAGGACTGGTCTTTCCTGAACTCTGTCAGAATTTGCTAAGGACATATCAGGTTTTCAACATCCCTTCCTCATTCCCTTCACCAAAAAGTCATTCTGAGAAGACAAACTTAGAAAAAGTCCAATGTCCAATCACTGTACTCAGCCCCTCCTTTTCCTCTTGTCTGGGGGACAGAAAAAAAAAATCTTGCCCTCCACTTGCCAGATTATCTCTTTTTGTTCTTTTGTTCCTGCTTCCAAGAAAACATTTTCAGTGTCAACTCAAGCTTCAGTGCTGGGTAATTACTAAAGGGTAAAATATCACCCTCCTTGCTAAGCATTTTGACTGCATTCTTCTCGGTGCTTCCATTTTCCTATCTAATGTGCGGCTCTCCTTTGGTGCCCTTGAAGACAGACTTGTTTCCTTACTGAATGCATTATTCCATAGAAGAAACACCGTTTTTCAATTTATGAGTCACTCTTAATTTTTACTCTTCTCCTTTCCTTCTCCTTGTGTTTTTCTCACTTACACACTTCTAAATTGTTTCTGGTCAAGCATAAGGCAGCCAATTTGGAATCCCAAGTCTGTCCCTATCTTTGTGATCATTCCTTTGGTACCATTTGTATGACATGAGGTCCCATAGATTTGAGGCCCCTTCCAAACTCCTTTCATTTTGCACATAGCAGGGGTAGGGCTGTGGAGAATTATACCATGCCGCACCTCTACCCTGGCCTGGGTTGTCATTTCTCTTCAATGTGTTATTTCCCCCTGTTCAGCCTCTGACTTTATAGTGGAAATACTTTATGATTCCAAGAAACTTTATTACTCTCCTGACCCTAGAAATTGTGTTAGAATAATGAGTGTCTTTCCCTAATTCTCTGACCAGGAGAGAGGAGGAGACAAGCTTAGAAATCCTTCAAGCCTCCCCCTTCCCTTTCTGCCTGATATCTGGTAGGTCAAAACCAACCACTGGCTTCTCTTCTGAAGAGAGAAACTATGGGAGTTTAGCAGGCAATTTAGCCTGAGTTCACAGATCCCCTGCCCCCAGCTCCGTGAGTGTTCCAGCAGCAACTCCTCAATGAGATCCTCCACTTCTTTGTGGTGATGTGGAGACCAAGGCAGATAAGAGAAGCACAACATTGAGATTTGAAGAACCTGTGTGGAGTTCCAGTTTCACCACCTTTGAACCCTCCTCTGTAAGCCTGAGCAAGTCACCCCCCTGATCACCTTTGGAAAGGGGAGGGACAGCTGGTCCCTTCCTTCCTAAGCAGACATGGAGATTAAGAACTCAGCAGTGGTTAAAGCATGCACAAACTGCAAAAGCTCGTGTGGAGGACAGTACTCAAAAATAGATTCTATAACAAAGAATAAAAGGATGGTTATTAATATGGACATTCAAACCCATTGATCCATATAATTTGCACTTACTATGTCAGGAAGAAGCATTAGAGAAGGTCCTTGCCCACAAGAGGCCTAAAGTTCAGTTGAGGAGACGAAAGTACCCAGGTTATCCAGATTTGCACAGCCGAATTCTGAAGAAGGTCAGTAAAACAGGTGCCAAATTGTATGCAGTAACATGTTCTGCAGCAGTGTTAGTATTTCAGAGGTTTAAACACTTCGGAGGAAACCAGAATATTGACCTACGTTCTCACTCCCCCTGATTCCTGGTAATGCTTTAACTACATGCCGCAGGGAGAGCGTGGGATGCAAGCCCCTCTACACAACTGTGCTCCTAGCTGAGTGGCAGGTTCTTGGCTATGGTGTCCTACTGGGTCAACCTCCTGCACAGAAAGGAGAGGCAGGAGCACAGTGTAAGAGACATTACAGGCTGCAGGCTTGGTCAGCCTCATTCAAATCACACCTGTCAAAGGTGACAGCTGGTGACCTTGGACAGGTGACTTCATTCTTTTTGTTCCACACATCTTGGGTGTCATCGCTGCAGGCAGCTCATAGGAGGCTGCTGAGGATGGAAAGGGTGTCTAATACATGCCAAGTACTAAGCACAGTGTTTGGCTTTTAATAAGTGCTCAGTAAATGCTCAGGGTAGTTGTGACTGCTGTCATTGTTACTATGACTAGTATTGTTACAAAAGCACTTTCCAAAGTGTATTCGAAAATGTTTCCTTTTGAAGCACTAAGCATGCAAAGTATTCCTCTCAGAAAGGATTCTGTGGTTGAAATATGTGGTAATTGTTACATTTTACATGTAGAAAATGCACATGAGCATTGAAAGTTGGGAGAAATTCTCAAAGAAAGACAATAAACTTTAACCAACCTACTTATATACTTGACTGTGGCACCTTGATTCCTACATATCACCAATGATCTTATACTTCCTCCACAGAACACATTTTACAGAATCTTACTCCATGGGTAAGATTTATTTACCCTTAAATAAATAAAGGAAATCTCCAATTTATAAATATTTTAATCTCAGTCAAGGGCTACATAGCCACAAGGAGATCAATTGGAAATAATATCACCCATATTGTGAGTGATTTTTAAAACTTATCAAATAAATGGTTTGCATATTTGTGCTTATTAGCTTTTTATTTGATAGATTAAAAGTGACTTAAATATCAACTTTTCTATTTGGCCAATAGCTGGCCTGCAATTTTATTAAAAAGGGAGAGAGACTGAGGGAGAGTAATTGGTGGGACCCCACCTACAGTGCATCTTAGAAGGGTACAGATGAAACTTACTAAATGCAGACTATAAATGTCTTAACACAATAACTAAGAAAATTCCATGAATGCTATCTATGTTAACCAGTTCGATGAAAATATTTCAAATTGTATATAAAACCAGCACATT
>CAUYON010167992.1:0-19610 GCA_963573935.1 Arctocebus calabarensis
CTTTCGGGGATCCCTATGAGGCTAATATTGGTTTTCTTTGAGTTATCCAAGAACTCTCTGAGAGAGTGATCTGTTTTTGCCTTCCATTTCTCTTGCTCTTTGGAGGTTTGAGAGCGTTCGAAAGCTTTGTCTTCCATGTCAGAAATCCTTTCTTCTACATGCTCCATTCTGTTACTGAGGGATTCTACTGAATTTCTCAGATCTTTAAGGGCTGCAACTTCTTGTCTCAATGTGTCAAAATCTTTGGTCATTTTGTCTTTGAATTCTTTGAATTCTTGAGACATCTTTTGGGTCATCTTTTGAATTACTGCTTGAAATTCTAATTCCATCTTTTCCTCCATTCTGCTGATCTTATTTGCAATTCTGATTCTGAGTTCGATTTCAGACATCTCAGCCATTTGCCTATTTGCAGGAAATCTTGTGCTGAGTCTGCCTTGTCATTACTTGGATTGGTTGGTTTACTCTGATTATTCATATTGCCAGAGTTGTTCCATTGATTCCACCTCATGGTTGTTTTTCACCCTTGTGTGTGGCCCTTCAGACAGGGTGCAGGGCCAGGCAGCTTCTGGGGAATTCCTGGCTGGGGGGCAGGCCTGCAGAGTCCTGGTGGTTGCTGGCGGATTTCCTGGCAGAAGGCAGGCCTGCGGAAGCCCTGCAGGCTCGGGGTGCAGGGCTGCACAGTCACCAGGGAATTTACTGGCCAGGGGCACACCTGCAGGGGCCCTGTGGGTGTGAGGTGGAGGCCCGCAAGGTTGCCAGGGGAGGAGTCCTGGCAGGGGCAGACCTGCGGAGGTCTGGCGGTCGCCGTCAGAGTTTCTAATAGACAGCGGTCCTGCCGAAGCCCAGCAAGCATGGGGTGCAGGGCCAGGCACTCGCCTGTGGCTTCCCTGGCTGGAGGGGAGGGAGGCTCTCTGCAGCCCTCCCGGAGTCTTTTCCCCATGAAGCACTTGTTACAGCAGGCGGAGGTGGGGGCGCTGCTCAGGGATCTTCTCCCTCAGTCTCAGTAGGGGTTAGGCTTCTGGTTCGTCAGGTAAGGGGGGAAGGGTGTACAGTAAGTTCAGAATGGTGGAGAAAAGTTTAGTTCAGTTTTTCTGCCTAGCAATAGAGTTTTCAGAGTCACACTAGGGTGCTCAGGGGAAGCACACCTCACTTCCCACAGCACTCTTCTGGGGGGTGAGACGAGAGGTCCACAGTTCACCGCTTGTCTGTAGAAAACCCGTAGGGGCATAAGAGGAGGGAAAAAAAGAAAGGAAACAGAAAAGCAAGAAACTCAGCGCTTTCTTGAGGGAGAGGACGGACACTCTTCCTTTCAGATGAATTTTGTACCTGAAGCTTGCTGTCTTGGGTTCGCAGCCAGTCTCAGCAGAGGTGACCGGCAGAAATCATTTCTCTCTCTTGGCTCGGCTCCCAGTATTCAGCTTAATTGTGCAGTTTCTGGAGGTTATCTTCCCTTTTGAACAGAAGCCTTTTTCGAAAGTTGCTTCCAGTCAGCCATCTTGTTCCGCCCCTCCATTTTACTTATAATTACACACGTAAGAATTTAAAGAGATTCTAGAAATATATATAAAGCAAATACAAGTAATTTAAAAAAATAAGTGAAGAGACATCAATGAGAGACTAAGTGATTGAGCAGGTTAGCCGTCCCTACAGCAGAAACCTGAAACTCATAATCAGAACTTACAGAAGGATTGCATAAGGTTGTAATTAAGAAAGGCGTTACAGAGTACTGTGTTAGTGACCTCACGGCAATGCCTAGGGAAGGATATCACTGTCCTTTTTCATAAAATCCCTACTTGATTCACTTACAGATACTGAATAGTATACTCTTCCAAGGTGATCCCTTCTCTGTGGGACCTACTAGTGCCTCCCAAATAACACAGCAATTAGGATAAAATGTGGCATGCCCACGGTCTGTGGGGTGAGAGGACGTTTCCTTTTGACCTTTGACCATATATGCCCAAGTCTCCTCTGGACAGACGATGTCCTCTTGCATCTCCTTCGACATGCGAAGATGTGCCCACTTTCTTGACATGGGTCAGAGGCCCCAATGTGCAACAGGCTGCTTCCTTCATCAACCATGACAGTCCCACCAGTATGGAAAACTACAGCCATAGATACCACAGTGCACACTGTGACCATGACAGCGTGGCCACCCACACCATGAAAGAATGAGACATTTATTTACCTTGCCTCATTTCACCAACCAACACTCACAAATACCCATTTCATACGAAGTAATCCACAAGTCTGTGGGATGATTCTTCCCCACTAAATTCAGCTGGCATACTTGAAATGGTTGTTGAGCATAAACAGCTGACATTTTTATTAGGTACCCAACCTTATAATTCACCTGGTTCTTAATCCAGAATAGCTCCATTACAAAGTAAACATGTGTTAGCAATTTCCAGAATAAAATTTCTGAAAGGTGTAACACTGCTAAGCAAAGACAGAAATTTTTGTTCTTTCTAATTATGATTATTAAAGTTTCTTTTTGTTACTCCTGTATCTATTCCTCCTTTTATTCCAAAAGAGGATTTAAAAGGCATTAAACATGTTTGTGACTGGCAAATGAATAACTATTTGTTCTATCACTTTTTAAGTGAGAGTTTTTACTTTTTTATTATTTTTTTTTGTAGGGACAGAGTCTCACTCTATCTCCCTCGGTAGAGTGCTGTGGAGTCACAGATCACAGCAACCTCCAGCTAAATCTTAGGCTTAGGCGATTCTCTTGTCTCAGCCTCCCAAGTAGCTGGGACTGTAGGCGCCCGCCACAGTGCCCAGCTACTTTTTGATGCAGTTTGACCAGGGCCGGTTTGAACCTGCCACCCTCGGTATATGGGGCCGGTGCCCTACTCACTGAGCCACAGGCGCTGCCCTAAGTGAGAGTTTTTAAAGCTTATCTGGAATTTGGGCAGACGGGGCATTGCATTTGAAAAGAAATAAATGATTTTCCTGCCTTTATAATGGATGAATGTCCGATACTAGTTGGAAGAACTCTGACAGCCATTAAAACCTTTTATTATCAGTCTCCCTAGCAGTTCTAATAGCATTTTAATTCTCCTGTTTCATCAACAGCAACCCATTAGCGAATATACAATGGGACACTACTAATGAACTACAATCCCCAGGGGACCCTGTTTTAAACCCTTCCATGGGTAAAAAAACAATTAACCACAGACAAAAGACACCTCAGAAGACGACACAGCACAATGAACAATTTCAGGTTGCACAATAACGTAACTCACTGGTACACCATCAGAGCAAAGCTTTCTGTAGGGTGGACACTGGGCTAAGAAATATTTCTGTCTTATACAGTTGATACAGAGATTCTCACATTTTTCTTCAAAATTGGCCTGCTGACTTGATACAGGTTAGAACAGATTCATTCATTCTACAACTTCTCGTATCAGAATCTGTCTAATTCCTGGCCTCTGAAGGTTGCTGCCATCAAGGATAACAAAAATTACCTTGAAAAGTTTCCCCCCCAAATGCAAGCCTCAAAACAAACTACATCTAATAGAATCGTGGTGATATGCTGTAATTGAATATTTATACGTGAACACCCACAAAGTGATTTAACAGAGAAAATAAGAAATCATTCCTTTATATAGGAATGGAGCAGGGCAGAGCAGAAAATATACTACATGAGATGCTAACATGCAGTGGAAAGCATGATTATTCATAACACCAACGAGGGATCAATAACTCAGATCTGTGATTGATAAGTGGGCAGGGGCCCCTTCAACACGTGGGTCGGTCACAGGCTTTCACCCCATCCTCCGTCCCAGTGAGTCAAAACACATTATAATAGCAGAGGGACAGAGAAAACAGTTTGAAAACTGCTACTCTAAACATGAACACTTAGACATAGTTCACCAAATAAAACTCTGTAAATTAAAAGTGATATAATCCAGAATAAAGTTCATTTGTAAAGAAGCAATACTCACTGAGTAGGAGGTTATGAATTACGTTACTCTCAACTTCTACTTCGAGCAGAATAGTATACGAATTACTCCAATTGGAATCTCAGAAAAATGCCAATGCATATTATTTGTAATACAGTGCTAGCTTCTTCAGAAAGTGATAGTTATCTCCAAGAACCAAGGAAGAGGAGAGACAAAAACAACTTTCAACCAAAGTGTGATTGGGAGCTGACAGCACTAACAAAATTCAGAGTTGCCCTGTAGGCAAATGTCTCCAAAGGTTCTTGAATCTGTGTACTCATTTCTAAGACTTCGTACACAGTGGGGTAAATAAATGTGATGCTTCCATACTAAGGTGAATTGCAGAAGGGGCTAATGACATCCCTAATATGCTTTAACCATTATTATATTAAAAAATAAGTCCTGTCCAAAGAGACAGAACCCCCCGATAGGCATTGCTGTGGGTTTTTTCCCCCAAGAAATATATTGAATCCATATCTTATTAAGCACTTACAAAGTACCAGAACTTTTTCTCACTATCTCATAAAACATCATACACAAAAATTCTGTGAAATGGGAATAACTCTAATTTCCATTTGAGAGGAGATGTGGTGATGAGTAGAGGCCACAAGTCAGAGTGCCTGGAATGCGAGACCATTCTCCTAAGCTGGAAGGAGGAGGCTACACCCAAGCAGCCTCTAGAAGATGAGAATGAACTTCAGCAAGAAAACAGTGATCTCAATCCCAAAACTGCATGAAAAGGAATTCTGCCATAACCCGAAGGAGCCTGAAAGCACATTTACTCCCACCCCGCTTCACCTAGAGCCTCCAGGTAAGAGCCCAGGCTAACCACCATTACGTAGTTTCTGGACTTTTGGAAACACAAGCAAAGAAATCAGTCAAGACAACCTGTACTTCTGACCTACAGAGGTGCGATATAACAAATCAGTACTGTTTTAAGCTGCTAAAGTTGTGGTAATTTGCTACGGCAGCTGTAAGAAACATACTATCGTAGTCCTTTAAAACATCTTTGTGCCCTGGGGAAGAATCAGAAAGCTCATCCCTGTGGTAGCAGGCTACGTGATAAAGAGTCAACAAGATGCCAGTTGCCACATATCTCCCACCCTGGGGATTGAGCATACAGCCAGATTTTCTGGACAATTCGGGTAGTGGGCTGGAGGTTAGAGTAATTCTCAAAATGGTGATAATGAGCTTCTTGTATAAGACAGATGAGGGTTAATAAATTCAAATGATGTGACCTTATTTGTAACTTGCAGTTACAAATTTGACTTGGAGAGCAAGTCAAATAATTTAAAATGTATAATGGGAACTTATTTGAAACAATTCTACTGTTGAATTGTATATACATTTAGTTTCTCTATATACAACTTACTTAAAATGAGGTAAATACTGAATCACATACTTAATTTTTTCAGCAGGGCATTTAATTAATTTGGAACACATCTGCCCTAAAACATAACCTAACTTTGAGAGAAGTCTAAGAAATCAATCCTGCTTCCCAAAGACATACCAGGCAAATGGTGAAACGCTTTCAAGAGCAGTGAGCACACAAGTCAAGGTGGGAGTTATATTTGGTAATCTCTATTCTACACCAATCTCTGAGGTCCATCCTTTAAACACTTCATCTTGTTTAAGCCTCACAATCTAGTAAAATAGGTTTCGCTATTCCAATTTTTTAAAATTAAAACATGAAGGCTGAGTACAAAGGTTCACAACTGTAATCCTAACACTCTTATAGGCTAAGGCAGGTGAATTGCTTGAGCTCAGGAGTTCGAGACCAGCCTGAGCAACAGCGAGACCCCTTCTCTTCTAAAAATAGAAAAACTGAGGCTAGAGGATCGCTTGAGCTCAGGAGTTTGAGATTGCTATGAGCTATCACACCATGGCACTCTACCAAGAGCAACAAAGTAAGACTCTATCTCGAAAAATAAATAAATAAATAAAATTAAATTAAAAAATAAGATTCAGAGAAGCAACTTGCCCAAGGTACACAACCAATAAAAGACACACCTCTTACTTATTAAACCTGGTATGTCTTAATACAGAAAACGTGACTAATGCATTCTCACTCATAAATATAAAAATGCAAAATGCATTTAGCAGAAATCCTGAAAGACTGCGAGGCAGCAATATTATTCCAAGAACTGATCAAACTCATGATCGCTACTTCCCTGGACTTTCCTCCTCCTCATCCTTCCCTTACAGCCTATTTGCCATACCCTGGATTTCAATATACAGTATCATATAAAAAAGAAAAGAAACAATAAAAATCCTTTTAGGAAATTCATGAGATTTGTCATAGTATTATTTTTATCATAGAGCCAACTCATATAATATATTGGCCTTTCTTATTTTATCTTTAAATTATATATACAAAAAATTCCTAAATGAATAAATTTACGATATTGCCTGAGAGTCAGAGACAGACATCCACACAAAGCTTAAGTTCTTAAATCTAGTCTTTGTCCTAACCATCCTCTTCCTTTCTTGTTTGTCAGCCCCACTGTCTCCCTTCCCTGCTGTTCTTCCTCCTTGTATATTATTATTACTGTTTCAAGATACCAGCATGAACTCATGTTTAGCTTTATATAGCCACAGACAGTTACAAATAGAGATACTACAAGATGCCTGTATCTAATGGATTTGCACCCATATATATCCTTTCTCTGTTACCTTGGAGGACCTGGAAGCAATAATACCAGCATAGCCAGGTGCATGCCAACAGCTCGGATCTTGGTATCTAATACCATTTTCCAGTAAAGGAACTTGGAGAAATCTCTGGTTCTAAGACAAGGACAGGAAATATATAAGATAATCCTTATCTGGCTGGAAAGTAGGGAAATATTAAAAAACAACAATAACAAAAAACACTCCACTGTAATAAGAGTATGTCAAAAGGATATATGGGTCAACTAAAAAAGCTTCTAGTGGCCAAAGCTAAACCATTTATGAAATGAAATATATATAGCATATTGAATTATATAATGCAAAGCATCAAATAAATACCTGTGAGTTCATACATATATGAATAAGTGACTGAATAAATAAAGGAGAAGTGACCACTAACCCATGTGGAAGAGTTCCAAATAATTCATATAGATACTTGTCCTCAAAGAGGCAGAGCACAACTCCTCGCCCTGTAAGT
Organism: Arctocebus calabarensis; assembly: GCA_963573935.1. Taxonomy (NCBI): domain Eukaryota; kingdom Metazoa; phylum Chordata; class Mammalia; order Primates; family Lorisidae; genus Arctocebus; species Arctocebus calabarensis. The sequence goes on from CAUYON010167992.1 coordinate 7,090, forward strand.
GAGAGCTGCACAAAGACTTGTTTCCAAAGCACACAGCTGAGTCCAAGTCAACATCTGTAGGGATGAGTCAATGCTGCTGGTATAGACTCCTGACATGCACTTTATACCTGTGTGCTTCCTCCCTAACCACCACAGTCTAATCAGATAAATCCTGACAGAGGGACTCTCTCCAAAATACTTTACTGGTACTCCTCACGTCTGTCAGGGTCAACAGAGTACAAGAAAAGTCTGAGAAACTGTCACAGTCCAGAGAGCCTAAGAAGACATGACCAAATGTAATATGATAGGATATGGGAACAGGACACAAAAACTAGACAAATACGAATAAAATTATGAGCTCAGCTAATAATCATGCATAAATATTGGTTAATTAATTACAACAGAATTATCATACTAATGTAGGAAGTTAATAATAGGGGAAACTTGGCATGGGGCAAAACGGGAACTCTCTGTACTGTCTTTGTCATTTTTTTATAATTTTAGAACAGGTCTAAAATAAATAGTTTATTTTTTAAAAAGACAAAGCCTAGAAGAAAAGCTTTAAAAATGTAACCACAGTACCCGTCTTACTTCTGCAGTAAAGGCAAGTTATAGAGTCATGATAATATAGTGATTATAGAACTCATAAATAATAAATATATATTGTGATAGCAAAGGTAGGGATGTGAAAGGTATGGCATTACTATAAATCCACATCCATTAGCTAAATCCTCATTTTAAAATAGAAAATGATTACTATTTTAAACTGGAAAGAGTCAAAAAATAACAGTATGAAAATATTACTTTATATTTGAGGGTATCTCTAAGGAGAGTGAAATGTTTGTCCTTGTGGGCCAGGAAGATAGTAGGTAAGATAGTTTGGAAAGTGGTACTTTACATTTTAAGCCTCTAGAACTATTTGAATTCTTTAACAGTTTTGGCATCTATTGCTTTAATACTTCTAAAGTAAACACAAATATTTTTTTAAAACCAAATTTTAAAAATTAGTAAACAGATTGATGATCTATACTGATTAAATAAGTTACCAATAAGTAAGAGAATAAGAATTAGAAACCAGGCTGCATACCTTTCTATACGGCTAAGTGATTAAAATAAAATAGCATCATCACTCTACAGAAAACAATGAATGTCAGTGGAAAAAATTTTAATTGAAGAACCCCGTAAGAATTAGAAACCAGGCTGCATACCTTTCTATATTGCTAAGTGATTAAAATAAAATAGCATCATCATTCTACAGAAAACAATGAATGTCAGATACTGTTATAAATAAATACCAACGTGGAAAAAATTTTAATTGAAGAACCCCTTGCTGAAAAAGAATCTGTTAAGCACACTTCTATCTTCCACTTACTTTTTACCTGTTAAATGTCAACATAAAGAAGACAATTTGATAACTGTTTATTTTTTTCCCTTGAGACAAAGTCTCAAGCTGTTGCCCTGGGTAGAATGCCATGGCTCACAGCAACCTCAAACTCTTGGACTCAAGCCATCCTTTGGCCTCCGTTTTTCTATTTTCAGTAGAGACGGCATCTCGCTTTTGCTCAGGCTGATCTTGAACTTATGAGCCGAAGTGATCCACCCACCTCAGCCACCTAGAGTGCTAGGATTATAGGCGTGAGCCACTGTGCCCAACCCAATTTGCTAACTATTAAAGTAACTGATATCTAGGACCATTCATAAAATCATAAATGAGATATTTGACATACTTTATAGTTTTGACATCCTTTTTATGACACACATAAAGGATATCATACTTTATGACATACTTTTATAGGTACCTACAGCAATCAAATTCATAAGACAGAAAGTGGACCAGTGGTTGACAAAGGCTGGGGGAAAGGGGAAATAGGCTTTAAGGAATAGAGAGTTTTAGTTTTGCAAGATAAAGAGTTTTGGAGATGGATGATGGTGATGGTTGCACCACAACCTGATTGTATTTAATACTACAGAATCATAATTTAACAATAGTTAAGATGATATTTTATGTTACATGTATCTAATCAGAATTTTTAAAATGCTGACTTTACCCAGTTATGTACTGTCTACAAGAAACTTATTTTAGGCTCAGTGCTCGTAGCACGGTGGTTATGGGGCTGGCCACATACACTGAGACTGGTGGGTTAGAACCCAGTCTGAGCCAGCTAAACAACAATGCCAACTGCAACAACAACAAAAAAATAGCCGGGTGTTGTGGCGGGCACCTGTAGTCCCAGCTACTTGGGAGGCTGAGGCAAGAGAATCATTTAAGCCCAAGAGTTAGAGGTTGCTGTGAGCAGTGCACTCTACGGAAGGCAACATAGTAAGAGTCTGACTGAAAAAAAAAAAAAGAGAGAGAGATAAAGGGAGGAAGGAAGGAGGGGGGGAAAGAAAAAAAGAAAAGAGAAGAAAGAAACTCACTATATATTTAAGGACACACATAAGCTGAAAGTAAAGAGATGGAAAAAGATATTCTATACAAATGGTCAAATGGTAACCAAGAGAGCAGGAGTGGTTACTCATATCTAATAACATAGACTTTAAGGCAACAAGAGATGAGAGAGGACATTTTATAATGACAAAAGCTTCCACCAGCCAGGGAGTTACAACAATTATAAATACACACACACACACACACACACACACACACATATATATAGTGCCAACATCGGAGCACATAAATATATATGTAGAGCAACTCTGATAGGATGGAAGGGAGAAACACTATACTACAGGAGACTTCAATACTCCACTGTGAATAATGGACAATATTCAGATAGAAGAGAAAGAAGGAAACAGAGGCTTTGAATAACACTACAAACCAAATGGAACTAATAGACATACACAGAGCATTTTACCTAACAGCGAAAATACACCTTCTCTTTAAGTGCACATAAATCTTTCTTCAGGATAGATCACGTTAGGCCATAAAACAAGTCTTAGCATTTTATAATGCTATATAAGAAGACTGAAATCCACAAAGATGTAAAAATTAGACAACACAATCTTAACCATTACGTTGAAAAAGAAATCAAAAAGCACATTAGAAAATACCTTCTGATGAATGAAAATAAAAATACAACATATCAAAATTTACAGGATGCAGGAAAAGCAGCAATAAAAGGGAAGTTCATAGTGATAAACACCTATATTAAAAAAAATAAGATCACAAATAAACAATCTAACTTTATGCTTCCAGGAACTAGGAAAAAAAGAAAAAAACTAAGCTCAAAGTTAGCAGGAAACACCAAAGATTAGAGCAGAATAAATGAAACAAGAAGAAGAGAAAAAAAAAATCAATAAAACTAAGAATTAGTTTCTTCAAAAGAAACAAAACTAACAAACCTTTAGCTAGATTAAGAAAAAAGAGAAAAGGCTCAAACAGATAAAATCAGAAATGAAAGAACAGACATTACCACTAACAGCACAGGATCATAATAGACTTTTATGAATAATTACATGCCAACAAACTGGATAATCTAGAAGAAAGGGACAATTTTCTTGAAACAAGCAACCTTCTAAGACTAAAAATCAGGAAGAAACAGGAAGTCTGAACAGATCTATAATAGATGGTGATTAAATCAGTAATCAAAAACTACCCAACAAAGAACAGATCAAAGAGCTCCACAGATAAACTCTATGAAGCATTTAAAGAAGAGTTAAAACAGACCCATCTCAAACTCTTCAGAAACTAAGGATGAGGCCCCCTTTCAAACTAACTTTATGAGGCCAGCACTGATACTGAAGTGAGACAACGACATTGTAAGAAAACTATGAATTAATATCCCTGATAAACAAACATGCAAAACTCCTCAACAAAACACAGTACTAGCAACCTCATTTAAAAGTACAATTAAAAGAATCAAATGTGATGACCAAATGAGATCTATCCCTGGGATGCAAGTATAGTTCAATAGACAAAAATATCAATCAATGTAACACAGCACATTAACAGAATGAAAAAATCCCACATAATATCTCAACAGATACAGAAAAAAAAATTGACAAAGTTGAACATCTCTTCATGATAGAAAAAACGCTCAGCACACTAGGAATTATTTCATCATGGTTAAGGTCATAGATGAAAAGCCCACAACTAACACAAACAAAACAGTAAAAAAGTAAAAATTGTTCCTTTAATAACAAGGCAGGATGCCTATTCTGGACATTTCTATTTAACATAGTACTGGGAGTCCTAGCCAAAACAATCAGGCAAGAAAAAGAGATAAGGCATCCATGTCACAAACAAAGAAGAAAAACTGACCCTATTTGCAAACTACATTGTCTTAAATACAGAAAACCCTAAAGATACCATAAAAAAAAAAAAAAAAAAAAAGGTTTAGATCTAATAAACGAGTTCAGGAAAGCTGGAAGATACAACATCAACATTTAGAAATCACCTGCATTTCTATTCACTAACAACGAACTACCTGAAAAGAGAATTAGGAAAGCAACCCACTAACAGTAACACCAAAAATTATAAAATATTTAGAAATAACTAGGAAGGTGAAAGATTTATATATTGAACAGCAAAAACACTGGTGACACAAATAAGCCACAACTGGAAACACATCCTGTGTTCACAGATAAAATGTCAATACTACATTAATCAACTAACAGATTCAATGTGATCTCAAATCCAAATCCCAATGGCATTTTTACAGAAGTAGAAAAAACAAGTCTAAAATTCGTGTGAAACTCTAAGAGATCACAAAAAGCAAAGTCAATCTTGAGAAAGAAGAACAAAGCTGGATGCATCACACTTTTTTTCAAACATATATTACAAAGTTAAAGTAATTCAAACAGTATGGTATTGTCATAAGACAGACATGCAGACCAGTGGATCAAAACAGTGCACACAGAAATAAATTCACACGTATTTCATGTCTAAGTGCATTTGTACTGCATAAGAAAATACAGTTGGCCCACCAGATCTGTGAGTTCTCCAGCTGTGTATTCAACCAATCTCAGATCGAAAATAATAATATTTGGAAAAAATACAAAATAATAATCAACAACAAAAAATACAAATTTTAAAAAACACAGTATAACAGCTCCTTACACAGCACTTACATCGTATTAGGTACTACAATAATCTAGAGATGATTTAAAGCAGCAGCCCCCAACCTTTCTGACACTAAGGACCAGTTTCATGGAAAATTTTTCCTTGGGCTGAGGTGGGATTGAGGAGAACGGTTTTGATATAAATCTGCAAGCAAGTGATATATTATGATCTCTGTGCAGTCAAACCTCCCCACTAGTAATAATCTGTATTTGCAGTCACTTCCCTCCCAAAGCTAGCAATGCTGCCTCAAGCTCCACCTGAGATCATGAGACATTAGATTCTCATATGAAACGCAAAACCTACATCCCTGACATGCGTAGTTTACAGGAGGGTTTGCACATCTGTGAGAATCTAATGCCCCATCTGACAGGAAGTGGAACTAAAGCAGTGATGTTAGCCAGGGGGAGTGGCTATAAGTACAGATGATGCTTCACTGGCTCACCTGCTGCTCACCATCTGCTGTGTTCATGGTTTGGGACCACAGATTTAAAGTATATGGAGGCTGTGAGTATGTTATATGCAAATACTATGCCACAAGAAATGGATATGCACATGCAAAAAAAAAAAAATGAAATTAGACCCCTGTCTTATACTATGCTCAAAAATCAACTAAAATGGATTCAAGACTTAAACATAAGACCCAAACTATAAAATCCTAGAAGATAACACAGGAGACAAAACTTGATGACATTGGTACAGTCAACAAAAATAACAAAATAAAAAAAAGTGAAACTAAAATATTAATAAAAAGCTCTGTACAGCCAAGGAAGCAAACAAATCAACAGAGTGAAAAGCTACCTACTGAATGAGAAAATATTTGCATACTATATATCTTATAAGAAATTAATCTTTAATGTATATGAGGAATTCCTATAACTCAACAGTGAAAAAACTAATAACCTGACTTAACAATAGGCTAATGATCTGAATTTATATTCCTCCAAAGATGACAAATAACCAATGAATTATTGAATGTCAAACTTCTCTAGACATCAGGGAAATGCAAATCAAAGCTACCATGAGTTTATCATCTCACACCTTTCGGAATGGCTATTATGATGATGTGGAGCAACCAGAACCACTGTACACTACTGGTAGAAATAGAAAATGGTGCAGTCACAATGGAAAACACTATAGAGTTTTCAAAAAAACTCAAAAATAGAGCTGTATGACCCAGCAATCCCACTTCAGAACACTTATCCAAAAGTACCGAAATCGGGGTCTTGAAGAGATTTTGGCACTCCTATGTTCACTGCAGAACTACTCATAAGCCAAAATGTGGAAACAACCTAAATGTCCAACAACGGAAGAATGGATAAAGAAATACGGTATGAACAAACAATGGAATACGTACTATTCGGCCTTAAGAAGAAGAAAATTTTGCAATGTCTAAAGGCATAGATGAAGTTTGAGGACATCATGCTACGTGAAATAAGCCAGTCACAGAATAACAAATACTGCAGGACTCCATTCACATCATCAAAGAGTGGGACAGTGCATAGCAGAGGGGGTGGGGAGCGGGAGTTACTAATCAAGAGTCAAAGTTTCAGTTAAGCAAAATGAATAAGCTCTAGAGATCTACAACACTGCACCTATCTGCCGTTAACTATAATTCATTATACATTTAAAACTTCGTTAAGAGTTTAGATCCCATGTTAACTGTTCTTACTGGGATAAATTATTTTCAAACACAAATTTTCTAAGTTAAGTGATCCTTTGGCAAATATTCATGAGTTGATTCAAGAATAACAAGAGCGTTGGGGTTCCTGGGACTCCACAAAGTCAAAAATCCATGTGTAACTTTTAACTCCCTAAAAACTTAACAACTAATAGCCTACTGCTGACAGGAAGCCTTATTGTGAGGAAGAAGAGTTTATTAGGCTTTCTCGCCAGCAGGTGTCAGATTATTCTGAGTAACCAAGAGTAACGGCAGGTGCCACGTTATGTTAAGTAATCGCATTAAGCAATAGGACCTAATTTTTATTAGTGCTTGACTCAGAGCCACTGTTGTTCTGGCCACTAAGTAAGGCTCTAAGACTTTCCACCTGTGTGGACTTCCTATGGGGGAGAGCTTCTTATGCTAGCTTGCCTGCCCCCACGAGCTGAATGAAGATGGATGGTCCCATGCTTGTATGTTGGCTGCCATGAGTTGAACAAAGTGCATGTCACAGCTACCTTCAGCTTCTAGTTTTTCTTTGGTCTATCCAAATCCAGTGTGAACCTCCTTGGCCTCAACCACTGGAACTATAATTGGTATGGTCAGCAGGATTCATCACAGACTGATATGGGGGCCTTCTGCACACCTGGAGGGGGGAATAGAGGGATGCCCCTGACACACATATGTGAACTCAGTGGTTCTTTACTGTCTACCTCGGGGCCCCACTAGGAGTGACCTGAAGTGGATGGGACACCCCTGTGGGTTGAAAGGGCCCCACACATCATAGGAGAGGCCTTTGAGAAGAAAAGTGCCCATATAGCTCCAAGGATCCTGGGCTGGGTATTTCCTGTAGTTCTGTGAGCAGAGCCCAAGGAAATGTTCCAGGAGGCAGCGCCACTCCAGACATGCAGGGACCAGCTGGAGGCAGAAGAACAGCAAGTGCAGGGTGCTGGAGAGAACAGGCGGCTCCCTGACAAGCAGCAATGTGACTCCCAGCACAGGGCACTGTGGGGGATGAAATGGCTCCTTGAGTGGCAGGGTGATTCATGAGATCAGGTGAACTACCACCTGGTGGCGGTGGTAGTAGACGCCTCAGAAGAGGAGGCGTATCCTATCCTGCTTTAGGATACGGCTGGCTAAAGATAACAAAAAAGGTAAAAATGAAACAACTGAGGCCCCAGGAAGGTGGGCAGCCACACCCCTATAAGTAACCAAATACTCTCCCTTGGGTCCACATAACCAACAGTTGGTGGAGCTGGGGAAACAGTGTAGGCAGAAAACTAATAAGTCCCTCACTGCTTGGATGTTGGGCTGATGGATCAAGGAGTGGATGGCACTGGCCTGGATGCCTTGGAGATAAATTAGCCCCTGTCACAATGCAGCCATCCTTGCAGCAGCATCTGCAGATTTGCTGGGGCTAAGTCTTTGCTGGACTGGGTCACGGCTACAGTCTGCACCATGTGCACTAGTGTTGGGGACTTGCCCGGTCCTACAGGTAGCTGGCAGTCCCATTCAGAACAGCAACAAGTGCTCCAGGAACTAAGTATGAGAAATGCTACTGAGAGCCGCACAAGGAACCCTTTCTAAGTCTTTGCTGACAACCTTGACACTCTACTTAGCCACATAACTAGTACCACAGCTGACCTAAGGGAAGCTGAGCTCATCTGGCAAAGGAAGGGTGTTTGGGCCACTCGTAAGAAAGCACCTTGGGGTGGCAAGCTGTGAAACCAGTGAAGGTCACGTGCACTCAGATGTGGACAGACCTTTCATGAAGAGGGGTTGATCAAGAGAAAACTGATAGGAAACCTAACACCCTGCTGTTAGAATTATGGCCACAGCTAACTCCAGAGCAGTGGTTCCAACCCCCGCAAACAGTAAGGAAGAAGCAGAAGTAAGGCTAGGAGGCCAGGTGTGTGAGCCATTCACCCACAAGACTTCCTGCTGGAAGAGAATAAATCAGGGTTCCCAGTCAAGGTAAAAAGGCAGAGGGAACATCAAACCAGGGGAAAGATGGAATGGTCCCCCAATAAGGGCAAGATCCAGACTCTTCAGGAACAGCTGGAGAATGGCCCTAATACTCAGCTGGCCCATCTGCAGTCCCAAAGCGCCATCCCGAGAAACGCCCTGAGCCAGGCCACCACCCAGGTAGGGTGCGGGCAGACGCCAGAGCTGGCCGAGCTCAGGCAGGAACTCGGGAAGGTCTGCAAGGAGCCGGTGAAGGAGTCAGGCCTCAGCAGCAGCAGCCATGGAAGGCTCTGGAAGCCAAGCATAGGTCCTGTAGCTGCAGGTGGCTCACAGGGACATGGGGTGTAGGGTGGGGGGGCGCCTGCAGAAGCGCCTGAACCAGGGCAGCCGGAGCCCTGCTGCACACCTACCGGCCTCTGTCCAGGCAGATGTGGAGAGGGCCAGAGGCAGCAACAACAGAAGGCCGAGATGCACAGCAATCAAAGGTCCTGCAGACCGAGGGGAGGAGGAAACGTGGGAAGCTGAGGGTTGTGCACAGGCCGCTCCAGGAGGCCAAGGTGGAGAACTCGCAGGTCACGGAGAGAATCGGATCCATCGATGGGCAGGATGCCCAGGCCAGCCAAGCAGGGCTGACCAGCCATGGGACCAGCTCAGGGAGCTGGAATCCCAGTGTCATAGCCAGAGAGGGAAGCCCGAGCCTGGAGAGGCCGTGGAGCAGCAGAAACTAAAGAACAACGGCCTCCAAGGAAAGAACCTGAAGGCCACAGAGGCGCTGGTGGTGGCCGAGCAGGCCAGCGAGGAGAAACTGCGTTCTAAGGCCAACGAGGCGTCAGAGCAGCTCTGCCTGATTGAGGCCCAGACCAGAGAGGCCTGCTGGCTTCATCCCCAGTGCTCTCTGTATCACTGCCGCAGCATCTGTGACTATCCCTATTATGTAGCTATTGTGGGCTAGGTACAGGACTGGACCACTACGCCATGCATGGCACAGCACAGACACCTATGCTGGCAAAGTGGGGGCTTATTTACAGCGGCACTATGCCCTCCGAACTACACAGAAGATGGGGTGCCAAACACACAGGGAACTGAAGCCCCTTTAAGGAGAGGTGTGTTCCGATTCCTGAGGTCACACGTATACTGATGGCTCCAGTTGGGGCCATGCTGTATCATGGACAGCTGTAGCCGTCACTGACAACAGAAACCACTTGGTATGACACAGGCACCTGACACAGCAGCCAGTGGGCTGAGCTGCGAGTGGACGGCCAGTGGTCGCTAATGAGCCATTGCTGTTGGTGATTTGTACAGGCAGCTGTGCTATCCACAGAGGGTTTTGCCTTGTGTACAGCCACATGGCACCTAAACCACTGGATGGTTATGTACTAGCCATTTGGGGCCAGGATATGTGGCAAGAGTTGTAAGAGCTGGGACCCCAGAAACAGGTGACAGTGTATCGTGTCATTGGACTTGCTCCCTAAACCCATTCGGGTAATGGTGAAGCAGACTCCCTGCCAAAGGCCAGCGGCCACAGACTGCCCCTTCGGGAAGACATTGCCCTGTGGCTACATCATTGTCTCCTGCCTTCTGGACAGAAAAACACGTGGGCCACAAGACTTGTTTGCTATTGCCTGTGCGATTGCTTGCTGTTGCAGTATAGGGATGCAATGCTCCACACTTCTCACACGGGGACGCTGGCGGGAGAGTTTATAGGATAGACTGTGGGACTAGAAACGCTAAATGGGTAGAGTGTGCGAAAGATGAGTGAGCCTTTCTTGCCTGAAGGCCCGCAGTTGCCAAATTATTCTGAGTAACCATGATTAATGGCAGGTATCATGTTATGTTAATCGTGATTAAGCATTATGACCCCATTCTTATTAGTGGTTAATTCACTGCCACTGTTGTTCCAGCCTCTATCTAAGGCTCTAAGGCTTCCACCTGCGTGGATTTCCTGAGGGGCGACTTTCCAAGGCAGACTTACGATGGACTTCCTAAGGGGGGGAAGCTTCTTATAGTAGCTTGCCGGCCCCAACAAGCTGAAGAAAGGTGGATGTCCCCATGTTTGCTCTTTGGCTGCCACAGGGTGTGTCACAGCTGCCTTCAGCTCCTGGTTTTTCTTCCATCTGTCTCAATCTTGGACTCAATCACTGGCACTACATTCACCCATTCAAATAACAAAATGCATTAACTATTTGTGGATTATATACTGTATTCTTGCAATAAAGTAAGCTAAAACAAGTTTGAAAAATTGTAAGGAAAATGTGTTTTCTATTCCATAGGACATCATAAAGGTCTTCATCTCCAGTCTATTCATGTTGGGTAGGCCAAGGAAGGAGGCGGGATTGGTCTTGCTGTCCAGGGGTGGCAATGGCGGAGACGATCCACCTGAAATGGGACCCTCTCAGTTTAAACCCAAGTTTAAGGGTCAACGGTACGCACTGCCTAACCCTACCTTACTGTAATCACTATACATAGTTGACACTTTGTGCTAAAAACAAATCAGCAAGAGAGACTAGAGTGGAAAAGGCTCACCTTTTAAGTTTTTAAATTATTAAAGGAAAAAGAAAGGAGGGTGGGCTATAGTCATGAACAGATCTCTAACCTGAAGTAGCCTAAGTAATTTATAGTTCAGAGTCAATAAAGGAAAAGAGTGAAATTCATTTGAGGTTTTTCCATGTGAGCAGCAGCAAATCCTTCATCCGAGGTCCAACCACACTCTAACGTTAGTGCAGGCCTGGGTGGGGGCTGCTCCTAGTAATCCTTAATGAGAGCTTACAAAGGCCGCCAGCATGCATCTGGATGGGCAGGCGGTTGTGGTGATCCCTTTAAAAGAACTAAATGGGAGAAACTTCATCCATGGTTCTAAATCTGAAGAAGATCTCAAAGGGCAGTCCAAAAAAAAAAGCACTGTTGGCATCACCTGCAAATTAGAAATGCAAATTCTTAAGCGTCGCCTTAGACCTGATTTAGGGTTTTGTGCCTGGTGCCCAGCAATCTGTGCTCCAACCAGCTTGTTCGCCAGCTGACGCAGATGCCCACTAATTAACCACGCCAACCTCCACTGATTGGCAGTTTGCCACCAAAGGCTATTTTAAGTCTGTGGTTCTCTAGCTTGGCTGCATGTTAGCCACACGTGGAAGCTTCTGATGTAGGGGCACACCTCAGAGACTGTGATTTTATGGATTTTGCTTCTTTGGTAGTTTAGATTCTATTTATTTTTCTGCCATATAAATATAAATTAAAACTATATTGAGTTAGCTAATACTTAGGCAAAACAGAACGTTGAAATTAACACAGAATTAAAATAAAACCAAAAAGGTTTTAGGAGCCCATTGGGGAAACCCAAGAATGCAAAATTACTTTCTCCCAGAAAGCTTTTTGAAGTATAAGACAGAGTGGTAACAATACTTGACTTGGAGAGTCAGGTACACCTGGACAAGAGTTTTGGGCTCTGTATTTTATCAACTGTGACATTTTGATTACTTTCGCTTTTTTTCCTAAGTCCCCGTCTCTCAACCATAAAATAGTCAATATTACAAACTTTTATCCAAAAGTTGTGAGCACTAAACACAGCACGTGAAGCGCTTAGCACAGTAACTGACACATGCTCATTACAGGTAAGCTTATTAGCGAGAAAATTATCTTGCAATGAAAACATAGTAACCAGCTGGCGGGCACAGTGGCTCACACCCGTAATCCCAGCACTCTGGGAAGCCGAGGCAGGTAGATTGCCTGAGCTCAAAGGTTCAAGACCAGCCTGAGCCAGAGTGAGACTTTTGGCTCTAAAACATAGCCAGGTATTGTGCTGGGCGCCTGTAATCCCAGCTGCTTGGGAGACTGAGGAAAGAGAATCACTTGAGCCCAAGA
>CAUYON010167998.1:0-43018 GCA_963573935.1 Arctocebus calabarensis
TCACAGACAGCTTTCTAGAGTAACAGAAAAGTCCTGTATCTTTTTTTTTTTTTGAGACAGAGTCTCACTATGTCACCCTCAGTAGAGTGCTGTGGTGTCTTAGCTTACAGCAACCTCAAATTCTTGGGCTTACGCGATTCACTTGCCTCAGGCTCCCGTGCAGCTGGGACTACAGGTGCCTGCCACAATGCCTAGCCTTTTTTGGTTGCAGTTGTCATTGTTGTTTGGGCAGGCCTGGGCTGGGCACAAACCCACCAGCCTTGGTGTATGTGGTCGTGCCCTACTCACTGAGCTAAAGACGCTGAACCTGTATTTATTTTTGTTACATACAAATTTTTGTTTTTATTTTTCCTTCTTGATCATTCTTGCTAGTCTTTACAATGAATCAGCTTTTGGTTTTAGTTTCTAAATGGGACTGCAGAAAGTAGAACTATAGATAGCATCTGGGGATGTACACTATGATATTTTTCCCATTTAAATGACTGTTAGCTACCATGTGTTGAAATAAAAATTGTGGAGTGTTGTAATTGCAAATTATTAGCTGTCTTATAATTGTTAATGATGTAAAAAATTTTTACTGACTGTTTAGGCTTCATAATTTTTAATGGTACTGGATTACCTTTTTCTGTGCATTCGAATATATCTTTATACTTTCGATAAAATATAATTAAATTCATTTAATTATGGGATTAATCTTTAGTGGTCATTTAGCACAGTCTGCACTATTTTCCAGATAGGAGTAGTGCCTTCTGTAATGATAATTGATGAGTACCCATTTAGGAAAAAGGAAAAATTACAGACTTATTTTCATGAAAAAATTATAAACATTGTAGAGAAGGCAAGCTTTTAATATCATGTTGTTTTTAACAGATATGAAGTTATTTATATATTTTTGTAGTTTATTTCATAAAGGTCTTCTTACAGGTATATTTAGTATGTATACATGTTCTTGTTATTAAACCGTTCGAGTTGTGAATATGAAATTAAGAATTGGATGTTTAGAGCAATTCATTGTATCTTAAAAAGATAAGTTGGTTCGGCCCCCGTAGCACAGTAGTTACGTTGCTATCTACATACACCAAAGTTGGCGGGTTCAAACCCGGCCCAGGCTAACCAACAATGACAACAACAAAAAAATAGCTGGGCGTTGTGGCGGGTGCCTGTAGTCCCAGCTACTTGGCAGGCTGAGACAAGAGAATTGCTTGAGCCCAAGAGTTTCAGGTTGCTGTAAGCTGTGACGCCATGGCACTCTACCAAGGGTGACATAGTGAGACTGTCTCAACAACAACAACAAAAAGATAAGTAATTTTTACTTTTGGCCAAAAGTATAGGATTAAGTCACACTTGTAAGTATGATTATGAGATTCTAGGTTGAAATTTTTTTCTTTTGACTTTCACTCTCACTCAACATTGTCTAAAAAAATGGAATTCTGAGATGTAATTACATTCACAAATACTAATGTAACGCTGTGCTAGGCAATACACAGCTTCAGTTGGAGGTTTGGATGTTAGATCCAAAGTTAGAATGAAGAATATCTTAGTCCTTATTGAGATAATGTTGGGAATTAGATGATGAAAGAAAAGTTTAGTTCTTTTAATGTTTTAATAAGAAAAATTATAATGTTGTCTTTGAAAAAGAGTAGAAGTACAAAACTTTTTTCTAGATATTTGATCATTTATTTTTACATTTTTTTAGGTTTCCAGTAATTATCTGCAGGAATCGCCATGACCCCAGCTCTGAGGGAGGGAACAGCAAAGGGTATCTGCTTTTCATCTTTGCCAAGTACCATGGAGTCTGACAAGATGCTATGCACGGAAAGTCCGAGAACTGTAGATGAAAAGCTAAAAGGAGACACTTTCTCTCAAGTGCCGGGATTTTCAACTCCTGAGCCTACTCTTGATACCAATTTTATGAATTTAAAACATTTTGGCTCTCCTCAGTCTTCCAAACATTATCAGACAGTTCTTTTAATGAGTTCTAATTCTACATTACATAAATACAATGACAATTATAAGCAAAAAACGTTAGGAGAGCCCAATTGCAATAAGCTGAAAAGCATATTGTGTAATGGTAGCAATGTTCAGTTCAGTAAAGTCTGTCATTCTCCTTATGAAGAGGTCATCAAAAAGGAGCCTTTATCAGAAAATACAAGCCAGTGCATGAAAGATGTACAAATTATTTTGGATTCAAATGTAACCAAAGACACTAATATAGATAAAGTACAACTGCAAAACTGTAAATGGTACCAAAAGAATGCACTTTTGGATAAAGTTACTGATGCTGAGATTAAAAAGGGTCTTTTGCACTGTGCTCAAAAGAAATTTGGACCTGGCCACTCAAATGTGCCTTTTAGTTCTTCAACTGCTGAAAAAGAGGAGGAAGTGAATGCTCGTTTACTTCATTGTGTAAGTAAACAGAAAATTTTACTTAGCCAGGCTAGAAGAACTCAGAAACATTTGCAGATGCTCCTGGCAAAACATGTTGTTAAGCACTATGGTCACCAAATGAAATTTTCTATGAAGCATCAACTCCCCAAAATGAAGATCTTTCATGAACCTACCACAATTATGGGTAACAGTTTGCCTAAATGCACTGATATTAAGCCAGAAGTCCACATATTGACTGCAGGGAATAAATTATGGGATGATACAAAAAATGGCTTTGCACGGTATACAGCTGCAGAAATCCAAAGATTTGCATTGTCTGCTACAGGGCTATTGTCTCATGTTGAAGAGGGTCTGGATTCTGATGCAACTGATAGCAGCTCTGATGACGATTTGGATGAATATACCATTAGAAAAAATGTGGCAGTGTAAGTGCAAAATTATTATTAGAACTTTTTCTGTTGCAAGTGTAACAGCAGTTGTCTTTAATATAATCATAAAAGGAAATAGATTTTCTGAGATCTTAATGGCATAATCTTTAAGTTATAAAACTTTGGTGAGTTTTGAAAATGTTTCTTTAAACTATTGTGTGTGTGAATATATATATGTATGTATGTACACATATATAGACATACATTTATATATACTGTTTAAAAATAAATTATTCAACTGTCCTATCTAGGAAAAACCCATACAGAATAATAAAATTACTTAGCTATAAAGTAAGCCTTTTTCCTATTCTTTTTTTGAGACAGAGCTTCAAGGTGTCAACCCTGGGTAGAGTGCTGTGGCATCACAGCTCACAGTAACCTCAAACTACTGGGCTCCAGCGATTCTTCTGCTTCCACCTCCCAAGTAGCTGGGACTACAGGCGCCCACCACAATGCCCGGCTATTTTTTGGTTGCAGCCGTCATTGTTGTTTGGTGGGCCCAGGCTGGATTCAAACCTGCCAGCTCAGGTGTATGTGGCTGGAGACTTAGCTGCTTGAGCCACAGGTGCGAAGCCAGCCTTTTACCTATTACTGTGTAGTGTAGTCCTTTATGGACAAGGCCTAAATATTTGTTTGATAGATGAATCAAAAAATTTAAAGTCTGAACATAGGAAGCCCTCATTGACATTGGGAGTTTATCAGTTTATATACATAAACCTTATTTTTTTTCTTAACTATATACTTATTGCATTTATAACTTTCAACTTTGGCCTTTACCAACTTAGTCAATTTTTACTGAGTTAACACAACTAAAACAAAACTGTAATGTCTGCTGTCGGATACCTACTGAATGTTTATTATGATCTAGACACTAGAGATTTAGTTGTGAGCAACATAGTCACAACCTCTGTTCTTTTGGGCATTTACTTGAGAAAGAAAAATCTTAATATTTAAAAAAAAAAAGAGAGATGGCTCAGTGCCAGCCATATACACCAGAGGTGGTGAGTTCAAGCCCAGCCCAGGCTTGTGACAACTATAGCCAAAAAATAGCAGGGTGTTATAGCAGGTGCCTGTAGTCCCAGCTACTTGGGAGGCTGAGGAAGGAGAATCGCTTAAGTCCCCTAAAAAGTTTGAGGTTGCTGTGAGCTGTGACAGCACCGCACTCTACAGAGGGTGACATAGTGAGACTCTGTCTCAAATAAAATAAAAAAAAAAGAGAAAAAATAATTTTATTATTATACCATGATAACACTCCAGAACAGCTCTGTCCAATAGAGACATCAAAGGTGCTAGAAGTATAATAAATCTGTGCTAGCCACTAGGCAGTAGACTCATGTGGATGTTGAGCACTTGAAAGTTGGCCAGTGATACCGACAAAATGAATTTTTAATTTTATTTAATTTTGCTTATAATTTAAATTGCCAGAAAGAATATAGTTTTTAATCTGGCTTTCAGGGAATCTGTTATTGTCCCCAAACTGATATCAATTACTATGTGTATGTATGGCATTTTGTGGGGAAGAAGTCTATCACTTTTTCAACTTCTAAAAAAAGAACGAGAATTATTATAGAATTAGAAGCCAAACATTAATTTTTACTAATAAATACCAGTATATTAATTTTTATTGAGAGGAATAAAATGTAAAGCAAAGTATGCATTCTAGTTGTTTGGTAATTGAAGAATATAATTGAAGTTCATTTGAATATGGGAGCTGTAAGAGTTACTGAGCACAGAATATTTTTTTGGCTTTACATATGATATCTCATTAATTCTTTCAGTAATTGGTAGTTGTTGTAATTCTTATTTCAGCTAAGAAGAAACAGACCTAGTATGTTTAGTAGCTTGTCCGTGGTCAAAAAGCCAAAGAAACGGGGAAGCCAGGATTTAGCCCATATACATGTGATTTTAACCCCCTGGTGGTTCTCTTATAAGATGCTACTTTCTCAACATTGTATCATAGATGCATACAGGTACAAGATTTATTAGGTACAAGTGTTCTGAAAAAGTCCAGAAACTTAACTAATTTTTATTTTTGCAATACTTGTAAGGTATTTCAATTTAATAACTTACATTTTTGTTCGTAAAAGCTAATGGACAGGTTTGTCTCTTTAACGGTATAAATAGAAATAAGAAAATTTTGGTTTCCGGTATAACTTTGACCAGTAATACTGTTTTCATTTATATCTTTTTTATTGATTTCCTATAACACGTAGTCTGCCATATAATTTGTAATGAAATCATAGTTTGCCCTATACAATTTTTTAATATGTTTATTAGTCTTAATCATGTCTTAACTGTACAAACCACATTTTATACTTTTGTTTATTCTCTTAGAGACCGAGCACATAATTATGGATTGGTCAGAACATTTTGTTTTAAGATTTGATTTACTCTTTGAGTTTAGCGAGAGAACACTAAGTTCAGACATTAGTATAAAACATACACAAATGGGGAAAATCCAAACTATAGAACAATTTTTTTATAAAACACTATTCTTTCCATTTCTTTCTTGTCAACTCCGCTCGTTTATTGAGGTAAAATGAAGTAATGTAGCCTGAAAAAAATTGGATTTTAGTTTGGAAAGTTTATCTCTCATACTATTTTTATTTTTCCCATAATCAACTAGAGGGGATATAGGGACTCTAGATATATATTTTAGGAAAATAATGGATCTAAGAAATTTTTTTTTTGAGACAGAGCCTCAAGCTGTCACCCTGGATAGAGTGCCATGGCGTCACAGCTCACTGCAACCTCCAATTCCTGGGCTCACGTGAGTCTCCTGCCTCCGCCTCCCAAGTCGCCGGGAATACAGGCGCCCGCCACAACGCCTGGCCATTTTTTTTTTTGGTTGCAGCCATCATTGTTTGGCGGGCCCGGGGGCTGGATTTGAACCCGCCAGCTCAGGTGTATGTGGCTGGCGCCCCAGCCTATTGAGCCACAGGCGCCGAACCTGGAGCTAAGAAATTTAATATCAGTTTTTAAAGATATTCTTTGAGACTCTTGCATTATTGACCATTTGCGATTATGATGCTTTATTATGAAAGCCCATATCTATATTTCTAGAGGTGAAATAAATACTTTTCAAAGGTCAAACTCATATGATCTGTATATATAAATCAATAATACTGAATTTGTATAGTAACTTTGAATTCTTTAATTCACTAAATTGATAATTGTTCTGGTTAGTTTGGTTTGGGGGGTTTTATTTGCTACTTAAAATCTGTTCAGCATTTCTTAATTTTACTTCCCATATATTAAATATTAAATTTTGTTTTGAATATTTTTTACTAATATAATTTCTTATAGGAATGATTGCACCTCAATATTTTATTTGGAAGTTGACTAAATTCCAAGAACAAATTACACAACTTTATTTGTATCTTTTGGGCTGGGTGCTGTGGCTCAAACCTGTAATCCTAGCTCTCTGGGAGGCTGAAGCAGGTGGATTGCCTGGAGTCAGGAGTTTGAGACCAACTTGAGCCAAGAGTGAGACCTCGTCTCTAAAAATAGCCAGGCATAATGACAGGTGCCTGTAGTTCCAGCTACTGGGGAGGCTGAGACAAGAGAATCACTTGAGCTCAAGAGTTTGAGGTTACTGTGAGCTATGACATTACAGCACTCTGAAGAAAAAGAAAAAAATTATTTGTGTCTTTGGTGTGCATATAAAAATGATTTCTGGTTTTAAAGTTGGAATTAATCAGTTCTGTTTTAGGTTGTTAAATTCACTTTTAAACTTAAAACATTTATCCTGGTAAGTTTATTTCCTTTTAAGTTTATTTTTATTATTTTCTTCTCTGTGGAAACTATGGAATCTAAATGAATATTTTTGATGTACAAACATAAACATAAGAATTAAACCTTAGACCTAAAATAGCAGGTAAAAAGATACATTTTGTAGATCAAAATTTTTAGATGACAGTGCCAACACAATTAAATTTTCTTATTGAATATGAAGAGTTCTCAAAAGATCCAGAGCAGCAAATACTAAAATTGTCTTTAACTTAATTTTAAGCAACAGGAGACAAGTATACTCTATCTTTGTATACTTACAGCATACCATTGTCTTCTGTTTAGTGGTTGCTTGGTATTTGAGTGAATGAATGATTATTTCTGTACTTTTTTTAAAGTTTTATTTTGTTTGTTTTGCAGTTTTGGCTGGGGCCAGGCTCAAACCCGCCACCCTTGGTATATGGGGCTGACACCCTACTTCTTGAGCCACAGGTGCCACCCTATTTCTGTATTTATATGTGTAATTATAAATATAAAAATACTAGGGTTGATGATCTGTGAAATTTCTATATATATGATATTTTCTTCTTTCACATTGGAGTTGCTTTATCTTTATTTGTTATTTTTTTCCCTTCTTTTTTCTGTTTCTAATGCCAAACTGGCTATAAGATATATCTTGTACATCTTAGACTCTGCATGAAGGTGTGTTAACTGAACAAAATATACTGAAATACGGAGATTTAAAAGTAATGATTTTATTGTAATATTTAACAGTTATAATTTTTTAAATGGGCAAGTAAAATACATTTACCTTTAAAATCTAAGATTCTGTTACTCTGTACCTTCTATTTGTCTTAATATTATAGCTCTGATGAGAAAAATAAATCTCACTTTGATCAGGAAATTAACTGTGAAGGAATAGAAATTATAAGGTGCTTATATTTGCCATTACTATTTCCATTGCTATTTTAAATATATATTTGAGTGATTCCCATCTGTTATTGGTTGAAAGCTGCTACCAGCAGTAGGTGGCTAAGTAGGCACCAGCAACAATAAAAAGAATCCCTCATCAAAGAAATAAAGGTACTGGCAGTTGGAAGTCAGGCTTCTGTACAAGGAACTGGTTAAATGTGAGGGGATGAAGTGGGTCACTGCGGGAGTCTGCTTCAAATATGTGGTAACAAAGCCTTAGAATCTTAGCAGTTCTTTTCTTATTTCCTAGGGAATGATGTTCAATTAATTTTTTCCAGGATGGCATGTTGGAGAAACTCACAGATTTTTGACACAGGCATGTTTTAATTTTCCAAGGTTATAAACAAGGGTGAAACATAGTTTCTTTTTTTTTTTTTTTTTGGCCAGGGCTGGGTTTGAACCCGCCACCTGGAGCTGACGCCCTACTCCTTTGAGCCACAGGTGGTGCCCCGAAACATAGTTTCTTATTCCAGGAAGACTACAGTATCTTTCAGATAACACAATTGATTCAGATGTTGGGAGACAAAATATCACACCTGTTCCCCAAATCGATCTCTGTGTGTTCAAATTTTCTTTCAGTTTTTAGTTAAAATATATAAATAGGAAAGCTTGATAAGGAAATTCTTTTCAACAGATTTAGTCATTCACTACACAATAAGGCAGAATTGTTGACCTTTTTTTTTTTTTTTTTTTTTTTTTTGAGACAGAGCCTCAAGCTGTTACCCTGGATAGAGTGCTGTGACATCACAGCTCACAGCAACCTCCAATTCCTGGGCTCAAGCGAGTCTCCTGCTTCTGCCTCCCAAGTAGCTGGGACTATAGGCGCCCGCCACAACGCCTGGCCATTTTTTGGTTGCAGCCATCATTGTCGTTTGGCGGACCTGGGCTGGATTAGAACCTGCCAGCTCAGGTGTACGTGGCTGGTGCCTTAGCCTGTTGAGCCACAGGTGCCGAGCCGGAATTGTTGACCTTTAGTTAGACAAGTTGGATGAAGTTTTCCAGGCTGAAAAGCAGAAAAGAGCAAAAGTAATTGTTTGCACACGCACAGATATAAAAATACTCATAGTTTTGTTCTTGCTTTCCTGTTCTGCCAATTGGAAAGGAAAAGAACTGAAGAATCAGGTGTACTAGTATTTCCTTTTGAGAAGCTGAATAAATGAAAGTAGGAACTCAGTGTGAGATTGAAAGGGTTAAGAGATTGATAACATTCCATTAATAAAATGCAAAGAAGAGTAACTTTATGTTTGTATGATGACAAGTTTACTGATTGTTTTTGCATTTATTATCTTTATTTTCCACACTTCTGACATATCTGGGAAGTTTGATTTATTTATTTATTTTTTTACTTGTAAAGAAAACATACAAAAAATTGAATGAAAAACCATTCTGGAGAATTTGTGAATGATATTTGAGTGAAGCACTTTTCCATTAGGAGAAGCAGAAAAGAAGTAAAAGGCAGCAATTCAAAAGTATAGTTGTGAAATGGATTAGCAGCTAAAAAATAGTAAGAAATATTTCATAATGTAGCATATGGACATCTTTGAAGAAGGTAATACTTAACTTAAAATAAGTTCATTCATTTTTTTAAAAAGGCATTTTTCTCAAGTAATGTAACTGTAAAAGACAATATGTTTATTACATTTTCTCAAAGTTACAAAGTTTAATTTATGGCAGAGGTGGGATTTTAGCTAACTCCAGGTTACCTATTTGGAGTATTACTGTATCTAAAGACTAGTTGGCTTAGGCAAAAATTAAGTTGACTGAGGCATTTTCATTGTTCAAGTCATCAAAAGAAAGCAAGAAAAGTGTTTTGTTTGTTTTAACTAGAAAAGGAAAATTAAGGTATTACTATAAAGTTGGAAGTTTTTTATGAGACAATCATTGCAATTGCTGGTATATGTATATATTTTTTAAATTTTGCTCTAAATCAGTGGATCACAATCCTCTCTTCTTCACCCCAACACATCTTGGGATGGCCAAGTTAAACAATTGTTTTTATTGCCTGATTCTCATAGGATGAAGAAAGATGTAGAAATTCATTCTCTTGGACCATGTTGTTTAGAAAACTCCATAGGTGATTATAATATAACTAATTTCCCTTGAAATTGCTGTATAATATGTATCACTTAAAAGTTGTATAGACATTCATTTTAAAATAAACCGTCTTCACAGAATGGCGGTTATATCCTAAATGGCAGTTAATACTGTATGGGCAAAGCAGAGTATTAAGGCCCCTTTGGAGTAGTTATGCAAGAAGTAATTTTATTTCTCAGGAAAGATTGACCCTTGTTTTTTTTTATTTTGCCAAGAAAGTATAGCTCAGGAGAATGATATCAAGATAGCAGTGTAGCAGATACTAGTTTTCATCCTCCCATGGTAAATAAAAAATAGACATCAATCCATGAATTAAAATCATCTTGGGAGGGCTCAAGGGTCCAAGTGCCCTACAGCAACACAGTGGAACAAAAAACAAAATGGAGAACAACTTCATAGAATGTATATATCAGGACACCTGAAAAATCTGGAGAACAATGAAGGTGGTTAAGAGGTGTCAGTATCAGGCATTTGGTGGGTGCCCTGATGGCAATCAGAGCCTGCTCTGCAGACAACACAAGCATCTTTTGCCACTGAAGTGACCAACTCCATCACCACTGTAGACAGTCCAGAGGGAGATATTACCACCATCAGTAAGGAGCTACTGGTGTGCCATTCTCGGAACTGGGCCCACATCGTCCAGCTCCACATCATCCAGAGCTTCAACTTCCTGTGGATGTCTATATATCAGACCCTGGCTTCAAGGTTGCTCTATGTGTGTCCATGTGGGCTGGCCCTATGGTTGTACCATGTACACTCTCACACAGACACCAGAGTCATCACTGCTATAGGCTAGCCTTTCCCGAAGCCTAGGAGCCTGTACTGTTCTGCCTGCACCTGTGCTGTAGGGATTGGCTGTGTTGAACTCTTTGAGCACTTGTGCTCCTGACATCTGAGCTACCACCTCAGCACATTAGCCCACTCCTTGGAACCCAGAATCTCTCTAGCCCCTGTGTACCTATAACTCAGAAACTGGAACCACTGCTGCTATGGGATAACTCTGTACCCCAGGCCCTAAAACTGTTGTTTTGCTCTGTGTCTGTACTCCCAATACTGCCTCTGCTGCCACAGTGAGTGAGCCCATGCACCAGACCCTGGAACCACTGTACTGCTGTTTACACTGGTTCTTTTAGCTTGCTGCTCCACCAGCCATAAAATCCTGTACAGTTACCACAGTGGCATCAAGGGCACATGCACTTCAGACATTGGTGCCACCTAAGTCCCAGGTCCTAGAGCAGTGATCTTTCCATGCATACCAGTGCTCCAGATCTCAGTTCACTGGCCACTTCAACATCCCATACATGAAATGTCATTGCCATCAACACTGCAAGTGTGCTTATAAGCCAGACTCGGGACCAAGAGAGATTCCCTTGGCTATAGATTCTCTGGTGAAAGAAAAAGATCAGGAGGATCCCATCAGCCTTCATGACTAAAACACCCCCATTGCCTTTGCTGCCTGTATGGACACAGACTGCTGAGGATCCCTACAATCTTTGCCAATGCCACCACCAGCTCACAGAGCTACCCAGAGATCATATTGCTGTGCCTTTACTGGCACCAGAACAGTGACACATCACCCAGCTTGTTTCCTCACACCCTCCTGTTGATGAAGCACTTTCCTCACTAAAACCAATCCATAAAGTGTGAAAAAGGTGACTGTTCTATCAAATATGTAGACATTAATACAAAACAATAAAAAAACGAAAAGCCAAGGAAACATAACAGTAAAGGAAACAATAATTTTCCAGTAATGACTTCAAAGAAATAGATATATGAAATGCCTGACAAAGAATTCAAAATAATTCTCTTAAGGGAACATAGAAATGTAACTCCATAAAATCAGAAAAACACTACTTGAATAAGATAAGAGTTTAACAGATTGAAATTAACCAAGTAGAAATTCTGGCGCTCAAAATGTACAAAATGACAAATACAGTAGGGAGCATCAATAACAATGCACAGTATAGGATGCCGCCTGTGGCAGCCTCAAAGGAGTAGGGCGCCGGCCCTCTATGCCGGAGGTGGTGGGTTCAAACCCAGCCCCGGCCCCCCCAAAAAAGAAAAAACTGCAAAAAAAAAAAAAAAATGCACAGTATAAGAAGATGTAAATTCTGACATCAAAAACAGAAAAGTGAATAAAAGTATAGGTTTTGTATGTGACTGACGTTATTAACATCTTAAAAAAGAGTCTTATAATGACAAGAATTTTTTTTATACGCCTTGTAACCACAAGGCAAAAGATGAAGAGAAGAAATCAGAGCATATCACTATAGAAAATTACCAAATCACAAAGGAAAACAGCAAGAGAGGAAGAAAATAACAAAGGTCTACATTAAAAAATAGAAAATAATGAATCAGAGATAAAAATGCTTAGCTATCAATAATTACCTTAAATGTAATTAGATTAAATTCTTCAACCTAAAGACTCTGTCACTGAATAGATAATAAAGATCCAACTATATGCTCTTTATAAGAGATTCTCTTCACCTACAAGGATACACATAGACTGAAAGTAAAGGAATTAAGGAAGAAAAATTATTCTATGCAAATGGAAACCTCCACTATCAAGAAAAAAGAAAGCCTTTAAGTCAAAACTATGAAAAGAGACAAAAAATCATTATTATTCACTGATAATGGAGCCAGTTTGTCTAGGTTTAAAATTCTAAATCATATATATGTAGGCAACTTCAGAGTACCTAAATATATAAAACGAATACTAATAGATCTCAAGGGAAAAATATACTGCAGTATTATATTAGTAGGGGACGTTTGTATCCCACTTTCAACAATGGATAAGTCATCCAGATAGAAATCAGATCAAAAGGAAGCATTGGACTTGAATGATACTTCAGATCACGTGGATCTAACAGACATATATTGAATATTCCATCAATAGCAAATACCATTGTTTTCAAGTGCAGGTAAAGCATTCTTTAGGATAGAAGATAGGTTAAGCCACAAAATGTCTTAATTAACTTAAGATTTAAATCATATCAAACATCTTTTCTAACCAAGATGGTATAAAACTAGAAACAGTTAAGAGGAGGAGTTTTAGAGAATTTACAGATCTGTGGAAATTAAATAACATGCTTCTGAAAAAACCAATGGATCAATGAATAAAGGGAAATTTTAAAATATCTTGTGAAATGAAAATGGAAGCAAAATGCGCTAAAACTTATGAGATGCAGCAAAAACAATTCTGAGAAGGAAGTTTATACCATTAAGTGCTGGGCATGGTGGCCCACAGCTGTGATCCCAGCACTCTGGGAGGCTGAGATGGGTAGATTACTTGAGCTCATGAATTCTAGACCAGCCTAAGCAAGAGTGAGATCCCGTCTCTAAAAAATAGCCGGGTGTTGTTATATTCCCAGCTACTTGGGAGGATGAAGCAAAGAGGATCACTTGAGCCCAAGCATTTGAGGTTGCTGTGAGTTATGACTCCATGGCACTCTACCCAGAGCAAGAAAGTGAGATTCTGTCTCAGAAAAAAAAAATTATCTTAAATAAACAATTTTATACTTGGAGAAAGTAGAAAAGGAAGAGTAAGCCCAGTATTACTACAAGAAAGGAAATAATACAGATCACAGCAGAAGAGACTGGAAAACCAATAGAAAAGATCAGTGAAACAAAGAATTGGGTTTTTCTTAAAGATAAGCAAAATATAAAAGCTTTCAGTTAGATTCAGAAATGAAAGAAGACTCAAATAAAATGAATGAACAAGGAGACATTACAGTTGATACAACAGATATCTAAAGGAACATAGATGTAAAAATCCTCAACAAAATATTGGCAAACTGAATTAACAGCACATAAAGAGAATCACTTACCATGAACAAGTAAAATTTATCCCTGGGATGCAAGGATGCTTCAGCATATGCAAATGAATAAGTATGAGATATCACAGAATGAAGGAGTGAATTCAACTTCCTTTCATGATGAAAAAAAAATGTCAACAAAAATAATATACAACATAATAAAGACCAATACAACAAGCTCATAGTTTAACATCTTGTTCATGGCAAAACTTTACCTTTTCCTCTAAGATCAGGAGCTAGATAAGGATGTTATGTATTGGAGTCTGGTCTTGTTGCTAAGAGAAAATACATTAGACTGTGAAATTTATAAACAACAGAAAATTACTACTCACAGTTTTTTAGCTTGGGAAATCCAAGGTCAAGGTGTCAACCACATTTGCTTTCTGGTTAGGGATCAGTTGCTACTTTGTAGCTGGCACCTTCTAGGTGTGTCCTCACACAGGGGCAAAACAGGTTCCCAAAGGCATTTTGTAAGGACACCAATCCCATGATGAAGGCAGAGCCTAATCACCTAATCATCTCCCCGAGGCCTTACCTCTTAATGCTACCACAGTGGGGACTAGACTTTAATTCAGGGGTCCTCAAACTATGGCCGGTGGGCCTCATGTGGCCCGCTGAAGACATTTATCTGGCCCGCCAGGTGTTTTTGCCACCACTGCCTGTCCTGCTTAGCAGCCGATTTGTTCAGGCCCACAGTGCACATGTGTGGAATGTGTGCCACACTCGACTCCCTTATCTCTGTCTATTGACTCCTCCTTTCAGTATCTATGAGACTGAGACTCGTGGTCGGATGAGTCACAAGCTTGCCTGTGCAGAGCCTGCTGCTGCCTGAGGATCAAGATAAGAACAAGTTAGGATTTTTTTTTTTAATTAAGAGGTCTATTTTTTTTTTATTATTTTGCAGTTAGTAGGGCCTTTTTTTGTGGTTAAGGGGGGAACCTTTTTTTTCTGAAGTTAGGAGGTCTTTTCTTTTTTGCAGATGGGGGCACCTTTTTTTTTTCATTTTAAATATTGCATTTGTTCCTATTTTTTTTCTTTTTTGTAGTTTTTGGCTGGGGCTGGGTTTGAACCCACCACGTTTGGTATATGGGGCCAGTGCCCTACACCTTTGAGCCACAGGCACTGCCCCCATTTTGTTTTTTTACTTCAAAATAAGATACGTGCAGTGTGCATAGGAATTTGTTCATAGGTTTTTTTTTTAAAAACTATAGTCCGGCTCCCAAACAGTCTGAGGGACAGTGAACTGGCCCCCTGTTTAAAAAGTTTGAGGACCCCTGCTTTAATTTATGGATTTTTGAGGAGAGTACAAACATTCAGACCATAGTACTCAACTCTCACCAATCTATACAACATAGTAATGGAATTTCTAGTAAAAGCAACTAAGCAAGAAAAAGAAATATTAATAAAATATATCTATGTTGGGGAAAGGAATTATCTCTGTTTGCAAATGACATGGATATACAGATAGAATATTTTTAAAGACTTTGACAAAACACTGTTAGAAATAATTCAGTAAAGTTGCAAGATTCAAAATCAGCACACAAAAATCAGTAGTGTATTTCATATACTAACACTAAACTGTCCAAAGAAGTAAGCAAGAAAACATTCCTATTTATAATAGCATACAAAATAAAATAGTTAGAAATAAATTTAATCAAGGTGATGAAAGCTCTTTATACTGAAAATCATAAAACATTGATGAAAAAATTGAAGAAGATACCAAAAAATGGAAAAAATATCCTGTGTTTATGGAATGGAAGACTTAATGGGTCTTTTTTTTTTGAGACAGAGCCTCAAGCTGTCAACCTGGGTAGAGTGCTGTGGCATCACAGCTCACAGCAACCTCCAATTCCTGGGTTCAAACGAGTCTACTGCCTCCTCCTCCCAAGTAGCTGGGACTACAGGTTCCTGCCACAATGCCTGGCCATTTTTTTTTTTTTTTTTTTGGTTGCAGCCGACATTGTTGATTGGCGGCCTGGGCTGGATTTGAACCCTGCAGCTCAGGTGTACGTGGCTGGCACCTTAGCCTGCTAAGCCACAGGCACCAAGCCAGGGGGGTTTTTGTTTTTTAAATTTTTGTTGTTGTTGGGGTTTCATCAAGGGTACAAGAGACCAGGTTACACTAATTGCATTTGTTAGATAAAGTCCTTCTTAGAATTGTGTCTTGTCCCGAAAAGGTGTGTCACATACTGAGAGCTCCACCCCACTCCTTCATTCCCTCTCTTTGCTCTTCCCTTCTCTCATTCCCCTCCCTCCTTCCCTCTCTCTACTCTGCCCTTCCCCCATCTCCCACTGGTTACTAGGTCATTAATTGTCCTCATTTCAAAATCGAGTACATAGGATTCATGCTTCTCCATTCTTGTGATGCTTTAGTAAGGATAATGTGTTCCACTTCCATCCAGGTTAATACAAAGGATGTAAAGTCTCCGTTTTTTTTTTAATGGCTGAATAGTATTCCATGGTATACATATACCATAGCTTGTTAATCCATTCCTGGATTGGTGGGCATTTAGCCTGTCCCCACATTTTGGCTGTTCTAAATTGAGCTATCTAGTGCAAATGTCCTTATGGTTAAAGGATTTTTTTCCTTCGGGTGAGATGCCCAGAAATGGGATCAAATGGGAAGTCTAGCTTGAGTTCTTTGAGGGTTCTCCATAATTCCTTCCAAAAAGTTGTATTAGTTTGCAATCCCACCTGCAGTGTAAAAGTGTTCCTTTCTCTCCACATCCACATCAGCATCTTAAGTTTTGAGATCTTGTTTTTTGGGCCAGGTGATATCTCAGGGTGGTTTTGATTTGCACTTCTCTAGTAATTAGGGATGATGAGCATTTTTTCATGTTTGCTAGCCATTCGTCTGTCTTCTTTAGAGAAGGTTCTGTTCATCTCTCTTGTCCATTGATATATAGGATTGTTGGGATTTTTTTTAGATCCTAGTTATCAAGCTTTTATCTGATTCAAAATATGCAAATAACCTGTCCCATTGTGTAGGTTGTCTATTTGCTTTGGGTGTTGTCTCTTTAGCTGTACAGAAGCTTTTCAGTTTAATTAAGTCCCATTTGTTTATTTTTGTTGTTGCTGTGGTTGCCATGGAAGTCTTCCTCATAAAGTCTTTCCCCAGGCCGATATCATTAAGTGTTTCTCGTATGCTTTTTTTGAGGATTTTTATCGTTTCATGCCTTAAATTTAGGTCTTTTATCCATCTTGAACCAATTTTTGTGAGTGAAGAAACATACAGGTCCAGTTTCAGTCTTTTACATTTGGATATCCAGTTCTCCCAGCACCATTTATTGAATAGGGAGTCTTTTCCCCAGTATATGTTCTTGTTTGGTTTATTGAAGATTAGGTGGTTGTAAGATGTTAGTTTCATTTCCTGGTTTCCTATTCGATTCCAAATGTGTATGTTTCTATTTTTGTGCCAGTACCATGCTGTCTTGACACTGTGGCCTTGTAATACAGCCTAAAGTCTGGTATGCTGATGCCCCCAGCTTTATTGTTATTACTAAGAACTGCCTTAGATATACGGAGTTTTTTCTGGTTCCATACAAAATGCAGAATCATTTTTTCCCGAACCTAGAAAATACACCATTGGTATCTTATTAGGGATGGCATTGAATAGGTAGATTGCTTTGGAAAGTATAGGCATTTTAACAATGTGATTCTTCCCAGCCATGAACATGGTATGTTCTTTCATTTGTTAATATCCTCTGCTATTTCTTTTCTTAGGGTTTCATAATTTTCTTTATAGAGGTCTTTCACCTCTTTTGTTAGGTATATTCTTAGGTATTTCATTTTCTTTGAAGCTATGGTGAAGGGAGTTGTGCCCTTACTTAGCTTCTCATCTTGGCTGTTCTTGGCATATACAAAGGCTATTGACTTGTGGACATTGATTTTATATCTTGAGACATTACTGTTTTTTTGATGACTTCCAGGAGTCTGGGGGTTGAATCTTTGGGGTTCTCTAAGTATAAGATCATATCATCAGCAAAGAGGGAGAGTTTGACCTTTTCTGCACCCATTTGGATGCCCTTTATTTCCTTCTCTTGCCTAATTGTATTGGCTAGAATTTCCAGCACTATGTTGAATAGTAGTGGTGATAGAGGACAACCTTGTCTGGTTCCACTTTTAAGTGAAAGAGCTTTCAGTTTTATTCCATTCACTAAAATATTAGCTGTGGGTTTGTCATAGATAGGTGTGATCATTTTAAGAAAATTGCCACCTGTGCCTACACTTAAGAAATGTGCCACCTGTGCCTACACTTCAGTATTCTAATTAGAAAAGGATGCTGGATTTTATCGAATGCTTTTTCTGTATCTCTTGAGAGGATCATATGGTCTTTGTTTTTGCTTCTGTTGATATGGTGAATGTTTTTGGACTTCCATATGTTAAACCAGGCTTGTAATCTTGCATCAAGATTGCATACTTGATCATGATGTATGACTTTTTTGATGATAAGCTATAGTCTGTTGGCTAGGATTTTGTTGAGAATTTTTGCATCTATATTCACTAGTGAAATTGGTCTGAAGTTCTCCTTTTTATTTGGGTTTTTTCCTGGTTTTGATATCAGGGTGATGTTTGCTTCATAGAATGTGTTGGGGAAGATTCCTTTCTCCTCAATTTTTTGGAATAATTTTTGCAGTCTGGGAATAAGCTCGATAGGAAGGATTGATAGAATTATGGTGTGAAGCCATCTGGACCAGGGCATTTTTTGATGGGATATTTTTTCATTGTTTCTTTGATCTCAGTGCTTGAAATTGGTCTGTTTAGGAGATCTATTTCATCTGGGCTAAGTCTAGGGAGAGGATGTGATTCTAAATATTGATCCATTTCCTTCACATTGTCAAATTTTGGGGCATAATTTCTAGTAGTACTCAGAGATAATCTCTTGTATTTCTGTGGCATCAGTTGTTAGTTCCCCTTTATCATTGAGGTTACTAGAGATTTTACCTCTTTATTTCTAGTTAGTTTGGCCAAAGGCTTATCTATTTTATTATTTTTTTCAAAAAACCAACTCCTTGTTTCATTAATTTTCTGAATGATTCTTTTGTTTTCAATTTCATTGATCTCTCATTTAATTTTGGATATTTCTTTTCTTCTGCTGGGTTTAGGCTTAGATTGTTCTTCTTTTTCTAATTCCATCAGATGGCTTGTGAGTTTGTTGATAGGCTTTATTTCTATTTTTTGAATGTAGGCTTCTAACACGATGAATTTTCCTCTCAGGACTGCTTTTGCTGTATCCCACAGGTTTTTGTAGCTTGTGTCTTCATTGTTGTTATGCTGAAGAAATTTAATGATTTCTTCTTTTATTTTTTCCTGTGCCCAACTGTCATTCAGCATAAGGTTGTTTAATTTCTATGCCTTTGTGTGGGGTTGAACTTTTTTGTTGGCGTTTAGTTCCACTTTTAATGCCTTGTGGT
This sequence comes from Arctocebus calabarensis, assembly GCA_963573935.1. NCBI lineage: Eukaryota > Metazoa > Chordata > Mammalia > Primates > Lorisidae > Arctocebus > Arctocebus calabarensis. Next base: position 18,841 of record CAUYON010167998.1, read on the forward strand.
TTGAGAAGATACAAGGTAAAATTTCAATTCTTTTGATTCTTTGGAGGTTTGTTTTGTGTCCTAGGATATGATAAATTTTGGAGAATGTTCCATGGTCCGATGAGAAAAATGTACATTCTCTAGCTTTGGGATAGAGTATTCTATATACATGTATCAAGCACAATTCTTCTAGGATCTCTTTTAAGTCCCTGTATCTTTGTTTAATTTCTGTTTAGAGAATCTGTCTAGCTCTGTAAGAGGAGTGTTAAAGTCCCCTGTTATTATGGTGTTATAAGATACCATAATGCTCAGACAAATTAAGGTCTGATTCAAGAATCTGGGAACGTTTAAGTCCGGTGCATAAATATTTAGAATTGAAATGTCTTCATGTTGTGTTTTTCCCCTGACCAATATGAAGTGTCCATTTTTATCTTTTTTTACTTTAGTTGTTTTAAATCCACTTGTATCTGAAAATAAGATTGCAACCCCTCTTTTCTTCTGAATCTATTTGCCTGAAAAATTGTTTTCCAACCCTTAACTATGAGTTTTGATTTGTCTTTGGAGGCTAGGTGTGTTTCCTGCAGACAACAGATAGATGGCTTGTGTTTTTTAATCCAGTCAGCCAATCTATGCTTCTTCAGTGGGGAATTCAAGCCATTAACATTTATTGAGATAATTGATTATTGTGGTAGTGTTCTATCTTGTGAAAGTTCATTGCTTAGTTTTATCTATTGCATCATTGTGGAAGCTAGGTTTTGTCCTTTAATTTCTGAGTGCTTACTTTGCTGGTAGTCCATTGTGATGGTCAGTGTGTAGAAATGGTTGAAGTATTTCCTGTAGAGCTGGTCTTGTTGTGGCAAATTTCCTCAATATCAGTTTGCATATCAGTAAAAGATTAGATTTCTCTGGCTCGGCGCCTGTGGTTCAACAGGCTAAGGCACCAGCCATGTACACCTGAGCTGGCGGGTTCGAAGCCAGCCCAGGCCGTGTCAAACAACAATGAGAGCTGCAACCAAAAAAATGGCCGGGCATTGTGGCAGGCGTCTGTAAGTCCCAGCTACTTGGGAGACAGAGGCAGGAGACTCGCTTGAGCCCAGGAATTGGAGGTTGCTGTGAGCTGTGATGCCACGGCTCTCTATCCAGGGTGACAGCTTAAGGCTATGTCTCCAAAAAAAAAAAAAAAAAAATATATATATATATATATTAGATTTCTCTGTCAGTTTTAAAGCTTAGTTTAGTAGGATATAGAATTCTATTCTGGAAATTGTTCTTTTTTTAAGCAGATTAAAGGTAGATGACCATTGTTTCATTAGAGAAGTCTGCAGTCACCCTGATGGATTTGCCCCTATAGGTCAGTTGGTGCTTATTCCTGGCAAATTGCAAAATCTTTTCTTTCTTTCTTTCTTTTTTTTTTTTTTGTCTTGACTTTGGACAGCCTCATCACAATGTGTCTTTGAGAAGCTCTATTAAAGTTGAGGTGACCTGGAGTCCGATATCCCTCTGAAAGTTGTGTGTCAGAATCTTTGGTGATATGTAGACTATTTTCATTTCTGTAGTATGGCTTCCATTCCTCTGGGGCATTCTTCTTCCCCCTTTGGGATACCTATAATTCGTATGTTTGAATGCTTCATATAGTCCCATAATTCTGTCAGTGAACATTCTGTCTTCTTTCTCTTCTTTTCTGCCTCTTTAACTATCTTAGTTATCTCAAGAGCTTTGTCCTCTTCCTCTGAGATTCTTTCTTCTGCATGGTCTAATCTGTTGATGATACTTTCTATTGCATCTTTGAGTTCCCTAATTGACTGCTTCAATTCCTTTAGCGCTTTCATATCCTTTCTATATTCTTCATATCATTCATCTCTTATTTGATTCAGTTTTTGGATTTCCTTTTGGTTATTTTCCACTTTCTCAGAAATTTCCTTCATTGTTTTTATCACCTGTAGTTTAAATTTCCCTTCTGTCATTTCTAACATTTCTTTCCTTCTTTCTTTCTTTCTTTCTTTCTTCCTTTCTTTCCTTTCTTTCCTTTCTTTCTTTCTTTCTTTCTTTCTTTATTTTTTGGCCAGGGCTGGGTTTGAACCTGCCACTTCCAGCATATGGGGCTGGCACCCTTTGAGCCACAGGTGCCACATCCTCTAAAATTTCTTTATAGGTGGAATCTCCTGCAGTAGCTACCTCACAGTCCCTTGGTGGGTTGCTCGGGACTGGTTTTTCATATTGCATGGATTTTGCTGTCAATTGTTTCTCATGAGTGTTTTCTTTTATCTGTTTCTTTGCCCAAATTTTCCTTTCACTTCCTCTTGCACTTGTAAGTTACTGTGCCTCTGGCCTAAGGTTTCGATGATTGAAGAACAAGAATGGGAAAAAGATTAAAAAAAGAAAAAAGAAAAGGAGGAGGTGAGTAAAAAGGAATTTTGACAAAAAGAAGAGAGGCATAGAAAGAGGGAGACAAGAGTAATACAGTGTACAATAGGGTTATTTGATCCAGACCCTAAAAACCCAACCTCTGGGGGTGCTGGGTTGCGCAGTTCTCTTGAGGTCAGCAGCTTTTTGCCAGCCTGAGCAGACACTGTACCCCACCTCCACCAAATAGAGAAAAAAGTCAAAAATGCTATAAATCAAACCAAAAGAAACAAACAGAAAACCTTACAGGATAAAATTGGGGGGCAAACCATATAACAGGGGCAGAAACACTAGCAAAAATTAAGTTCTTATTATTAAAGAAGGCAACAATGGAAAATTATATTTAAACTAGAAAAATGAAGAAAGAAGAAAAAAACATCTAGGAGGAAAATGTTGAAATTAAAAAAAAAATCAAAGCAGTATTTATTTCTGGCTGAATATTGTCTGGGTAACAGATGATCGTCTAGGGTATAGATGCTAATCACAATGCTGATACAGCTATATGAAATGGTGACTGGAGGCCTCTGCTGACTTCTTTGCCCTCAAACCCTGTAGATTTCAGAGCCTGAATCCTCAGCTGGCTTAAAAACCATTTACCTTGGCTAAGCAGAAGCTTTTCCGGGAAAGCACTTGTCACTGGGCTCTCTCCTGAAGTGAAAGTGCTGCTCAATTATCCGGTGTGCCCAAACTGGCTTCATTCTATGCCCTTGAAGGGCAAGGCTGCAAGACAGCCCTCCTACTGCCAAAATCTCTGCACTTGCCCGCGTGTCTCAGTCCCAGCCTTTGGTGCTGCTCACAGTCACAAGATAACTGGCCCAAGGTCTCCCAGCCCAAGCTTAATTCTGCAACCCTGAGGATGGAGCCTGCAAGTTAGTTCTCCCCCAATAGCTGTGAGGAATGGTCCACAGCCCAACAGTGTTAGCTCCATTCAGGCCCAGCGGCTCAGTCCCTTGCCCTAAACAATGCTTAAAGTCACCTGCACTCTCACTCAAGTTATCCCAAGTTAATTCAACTGAGTGCCTAAGTCCAAAAAAACAAAACAACTCACAGGGAAGGCCTTCCTTGTCTGCAATCTTGCTGCTGTTGTCTTCCAGCTGTGTCAGCCTCAGATGGAGTGCAACCCCTTGCCAGTTTTCCACTGCTTTTGTCGTCCTGGGGTTCCAAAAGTCTCTTGCTGTCTCCCTGTGTCCCCAAAGGGGTGTTTCTTGGCAGAGCCCACAAGCCAGAGATGCCTGAAGTCTTCTTTCCCCAGTCTCACCACGCCTGGTTACAAAGAAGCTGTTAATCAGCCACCATCTTGTTCCCTTTCTTTTCTGTTGGAAGACTTAATGTTGTTATGATGCCCGTACTACCCAAAGTCACCTACAGATTCAGTGTAGTCCTTATGAAAATTCCAGTGACATTTTCCACATAGAGAAAACCCTAAAATATGTGTAGAACCAGGAAAGGCCGAGACTAGCCCAAGCGATCTTATACACAATGAAAAAAGCTTGAGGCATTGCAGTACCTGATTTCAAAATATATCACAAAACCATAGCAATCAAACTGGATGCTACTGGAGTTAAACACACACATGTGTGTGTGTGTGTGTGTGTGTGTATGTGTGTATATGTAGCTACTTGGGAGACTGAGGCAAGAGAATCAAGAGTTTGAGGTTGCTGTGAGCTGTGATGCCATTGCACTTTACTGAGGGTGGCATAGTGAAACTATTGTCTCAAACAAAAAAAAAATCATGAGCTTCATAGGCAAATCTACACACTGCTAAGAGTATTTATTTCTAAATAATACACAATTTATGTGTATCTATATATACATACACCTGTGGAATAGACTAGAGAACTTAAAAATAAATCCACGCAATTATAGTCAACTATTTTTTAACAAAGTTGCCAGGAACACACAATAAGGAAAGGATAGTCTGATAGTGTTGAGAAAACTGTATGTTTACATGCAGAAGAATGAAATTAAAATCTTACCTGTCTATACCCATATATAAAGTCAAAGTGGGCTATAGACTTAAACATAAGATCTGAAACTGTAAAACTACTAGAAGAAAACAGAGGGAAAATGCTTCTTGACATTCGTATTGGCAAAGATTCTTTGAACATACGCTCTAAAGGATTGAGAACAAATGTAGAAATAGACGAATGGGACTGCATGAAACTTAAAAACCTTCTGCAAAGCAAGTGGAACAATCAACAGAGTGAATTGACAATATTTGGAAACCATACATCGGACAAAAGTTTAATATCTAAAGTATATATGGAAGGCAAATAACTTAATAGTAAGAAAACAACCTGATTAAAAATGGACAATGGAACTGAACGGACTTGTTTCCAAAGAAGTGTTCTCACTATAAAAAGTTAAATGTTCTCACCATTAAAAAAATATGTAAGGTGGTGGATATCTTAATTCGTTTGATTTAATAATTTTTCAGTGTGTTATATGAATATATATTGTATAGCATATATATATATAGTTTTTATTTGCCATTTGAACTTTACTAAAACTAAAAAAGATTTCTAAAAAATCATGAGCTTTTCGCTCTGCCGGCTAGGGCACCAACAAAAAATAGCCAGGTGTTGTGGCTAGTGCCTGTAGTCCCAGCTACTTGGGAGACTGAGGCAAGAGAATCAAGAGTTTGAGTTTGCTGTGAGCTGTGATGCAATGTCACTCTACTGAGAGTGACATAGTGAAACTCTTACCTCAAACAAAAAAAAAAAATGAGCTTCATAGACAAATCTACACACTGCTAATAGTATTTATTTCTAAAAGTTGTTTTATAGAATTGGTGCCATCATCACTGTTTTAAAAAACAAAATAAACTTTCACATCTTAAAATTACAACCTGGCCTGGTGGCTCATGTCTGTAATCTTAGCACTGTGAATGGCCAAGGCGAGTGAATTGTCTGAGCTCAGGAGTTCGAGCAAGAGGAGCAAGAGGAAAACCACATCTCTCTAAAAATAGAAAAACTAGCCTGACATTGTGGCAGGAGCCTATAATGTCTCAGCTACTCAGGAGGCTGAGGCAAGAGGGTTACTGGAACCCAGAAGTTTGAGATTGCTGTGAGCTATGACACCATGGTACTGTACCTAGGGCAATAGGGTTGAGACTCTGTTGCAAGAAAAAAAAAAAGAAGAAGAAAATTAAAGCACAGCTCATTAAAATTTATTTACATTTTCAATGTAATATTTATTTTGGATTCCAAAATGTATTATTTTCACATTTTAATGTTTCTAAAAGTCATATGTATCGTGTGATAGATAAGCACTATTAATATATTATTTCCCTAACCCCAGAGCTATTATTAAATTGATGGGATATCTTAAAATTGATGGCATCTTAGCCTTGAGAAAATGCCATATTTCATATTCATGCATGTAAATGTCAGTATCATTTTAAGTAACATAATGTATAATATCTTTACGATTATTGAAAATAATTTTCATTTAATGCTTCCTGTTATTTTTATTCTGTTACAGCTTTTATAAAAATGTTATTTAAGCCAGGTAAGATGGTTCACACCTGTGTGCTAGCACTTTGGGAGGCTGAGGCAGGTGGATTTCTTAAGGTTAGAAGTGCAGTGAGTGCAGGGCATAGTGGTGTAGGCCTGTACCCCCAGGAGGCTGAGGCAAGAGAATTTCTCAAACACAGTAATTTGAGGTGCTGGGCTTGAGATGGTGTGGCACTCTACCCAGGGCAACAGGGTGAGACTCTGTCTCAAAAATAAAATAAAAAAATAAAAATGTAAATTAGTAGGGTGTGTACTTAGCATGTAGAAGAATGATGTCACTATAATTTGAAATTTTCACACATAATGTATACATCCACAATGTGGATTGTTTCCAGACCATTTCGAACAAGTTAATGCTTTTCAATGGGTAGGGTCAAGCTTTTTCACAGCTAAAGAGAAATCCTTAGCATTATATTAAGATGTAAAGAAAATGCTAATATAGAAGTACTACCCTCACTTAGCTCATCAATAAGTTGATGGTTTATTGGCTTTAAGAATTTCTATATATTCCTGTATTTTAAAAGATTTGAGAAAGTCACAAGTTCACTTGAATGCTTTGAAGACATTTTCCTTGTGTTAAAAATAAATTGATTAATGAAAAAGGCTATCTCTAGGAGATATTTTTAATTTTTATTGAACCCTTCTCTATGAGAACTGCCTGTTTTCAAGGACCCACATCAAAGGAAGAAGCATGAGCCCAGGATATGAAGATTTAAAGGTGGATTGGTTAATGTTAGATACAAATGTCAGTGGAAAATTCAAATTTAATAAGGATCATTAAGAGGTTCTGATTTTCTAAAATGACTGCACTCCTATCTGGGGTATGAGAATTCCTTTCCCACAATCATTGTTTTGTTAGGGCTCAGATTTAAAAGTTGCATAGGTTTTATGCAGTCTGGCAGTTACTTTTCACCATAAATGTAGCTATTTTTATTTTGTAGAACATGAGGTTGTTTAGGAATAAACACGTGGTATCGTGGTATTATACCAAAAACACCTTCATTGTGTACTTCATTGTGGCTTAGTAGTAATCACCTTTTTAAGCAACTATGGTAGTTTGAATTACCTTTTATCCTGTTTCTTTTCAGGGTCCATTACAGTGCTTGCCAGAGCCATCATTAGACTATTGGCATGCATTAGAAATAGGTTTTCTTTCCTCTAAGCAAATGTAGTTCTGTAATTGCAGGGCTTACAGAATAGAATTCTTTTTGGATTTTAATTCTGCTTGCCCTTTCAGTTGGGCCCTTGTGCAGTGTTTATTTTGAAAACACTGCATGGTTGCCTGGCTTCCTGAACAAGAGACACGTATATACACACATAAACACACAAAGGTACCCACAATGCTTGTTGAATTGCTAGATTGTTCCTTTAGCAAAAATATATTTATTAGTTTCAAAATTCATTTACAATCTCTCCTTTTTAAAAATATATCTCTAGTTATTAATGTTTGATGTCATATAAGGATTTTATAAATGCATTTAAGATTATTTAACAGACCATTAACTTTCAAAATCCTTTTTATATAAGAGAAGAGTGGTGGTAGTATAGGGTGTATAAGTATTCCTCAACTTCTCTTTTCTTCTTCCTATTTTTTGGGGGGATGGGGAGATAGCAGGAGAATAAGACTAAATTTGCCCATATGATGTGTGAATTCTTTTAAACTAATACTGAAAATTTCAATTTGGGCAGTTACCACGGCAGATTCTGCCAGAGTTCTAAGCAGAATTGCCTAATAGTATATCAAAATGTGTGTATTCTCTTTAATTTACACATTCTTTTAAGTACTTTTTAAGTTACAATCCTAGACTGTCATTGGACATCCTTAATCACAGCTTTAATTTATTTTATCTTCATGCCAAAATTTTTAGAGTTCCCAATTGTTGATGTATTTTTTTGTTTCATGAGTGTGTGTGTCTCTGTGTGTGTACAACTAGATGGCAATATATTAAATTTATTAACTTGCATATGGGCTTAATTTTCTTAAAGACAATGAACAATTTATAAGAACTTTTTGATCCAAATGATACTACTGGCATAAAATATTTTTGAGGAAGAAGTGTGTGCTAAGCTGTCATAACACTGAGACCTCAACATAAACATATAAAATTTATTTTTCTCTCTTTTAATAGTCAAAAATTAGATAAGCTTCACAGGGTTTAGCAGAGACCTATTGGCTTTGCTGTCCCCTAGGATGCTACCTTTGTTTGTATTGTTCAGATTCACTAATACTTCATATCATTTTGATACTTAGTCACTTTTAAAGGTAAACCCAGCCATTTATAATGGCCAGACCCATTATTTTTGCTCACATCTTCTTGTGAAGGACTTTATCACATATAGCCAGACGTAACTGCAATTAAGACTGGGAAATAATGGCTCGGTGCCTGTGGCTCAATGGGCTAAGGCCCCAGCCACATACACCTGAGCTGGCAGGTTCGAATCCAGCCCGGGCCCACCAAACAACAATGACGTCTGCAACCAAAAAATGGCCAGGTGTTGTCCCAGCTACTTGAGAGGTGGAGGCAAGAGACTCGTTCGAACCTAGGATTGGAGGTTGCTGTGAGCAGTGATGGTACAGCACTCTATCCAGGGTGACAGTTTGAGGCTCTGTCTTTAAAAAAAAAAAAAAGTCTGGGAAATAAAATCACTAGTTGAGCTGTCAAGGAAACAGCTAAAACTAAAGGTGTTATAAAGGTGTTCCCAAAGGTAGGAAAATAAGCATCTGTTTAATTTGCCTTTCTGGTCACCCAAATATCCACGTGTTTCTTGTACATTAAAAAATGCCAACTTTTCAACGATGATAACTCAGAATCATATTCAGTGAATAGAGTAAAGTGCTTTCCATCAGGTCCAGATGTAGTTCTTCATTATGTGGGGACCTATCAACTAATAAGTAAGTTTTTTTAACTCTTTTCACCTTTTGGTTCTTTTTTATTTTATTTTATTTTATCTTTATTTATTTATTTTTTGAGATAGAGTGTCAGTCTGTGCCTTATATTGTCATGGCATCATAGATCACCTCAAACTTTTGGGCTCAAGCAATCCCCTTTCCTCAGCCTCTCTTCTAATAGATACTCGTCTTCTAATAGATCAGCCTCTCTTCTAATAGATCAGATTCTTGCTCAGTCTGATCTCCAAGTCCTCATCCACTCCACCCACCTTAGCCTCCCAGAGTGATAGGATTACAGATGAGCTGCCATGCCCAGCCGACCTTTTGCTTCTTGTATCTATGATGGAGTCAAGAAACTACAATAAAAACTTCCTTTGGGGAAAGAGAAGAATTGAGATACCTGTGTTACTTTCTGGTCTTCACACTAAGAAGACTTGCTCTGGCAGTAGAATAGGACCCTAATTTTGCTTTCTGAAAGAAGATCCCTTGTCCTTTGTCTCTGACTTTTCTCTTTGGGAATTATTCTTTGTTGACTATATTTGAAGTGCGTGTTAGTGTATGTACCATTATTAGAGGCTCCATTGCATTTCTACCCTGCTTTTCTTGGTGCAGATTTGGCTCCCAGTGTAAGTTATGTTAGATTTTTGATAATAGAGTTCCCTCAGAAGTGTACATTTCCATTCTATTTTCCTCTAATTAGTTATATATGAAAATACCACAGCCAAAGATCTAATTTGGTCATAGTTGTTAAGCCTACAGACCTATTAATTTACTAGTTATTTTCCTTGGAACATCTACTGTCACTTAATTTAATAACCACCTTAGGGTAATGGCTATTCTAACAAAGCTTACAAGTAAGCTGAAATTGCTGAAGTTTGAACAGCATGTAATTTAATAACCTGCCAAAACAGAAATTATCACTCTTTAAAGACACATACATTGGACAATATAATATTCCTAGTACTCATATATTTATATAAAACCAGCTACTAGACATTCATTTCTACACATACGTCAGAAGAAAAATCATCATTAGAAACAGACATGCAAGTGACAGAGAGATGAGCTTAATTGGCAAAGATGTTGAAATATCTATTGTAAATAGCTCAAGGACTCAAAAGGAAAACATGAACATAATGAGAGAATTGAATATGTCATAAAGAACTATTGAATTTTCAGAAGTGAGAAATACAGTTTCTGAAATGAAAACTGCTTCAGCTTAACAGGAGAGTATACATTTAAAAGAAGTAGTTAACAAATAATAAATAACCACTACTGACTTCTCACCAGAAGTTACATAAACCAGAAAAAAATGGAATGATATATTTACGGTGCTAAAACAGAGGTCGGAGGTGGGGGAGGAAGTCAACTTAAAATTCTTTATCAGTGAAATATTTTTAAAAACAAAACCAAAATTGCATTTCCAAATAAGGAACAGAGAAAAGTTGTCAGTATACATGTGCTAAAGAAATTTTAAAAGATGACTTTCAGGCTGAAAGAAAATCATACTGTGTGAAAACTCAGATCCACCCAAAGAAGAAATGGTAAGAAACAGTAAATATATGTGTGAAATTTTTTGAAGTGAAACCACACATTTCCAAACTCAAGGATCAAGAAGAAAACACAAGAAAAAATGTAAAATGTTTTGAACTGAATGATACTAAAATAAAACACATCAAAATTTGTACGATGCGACTACTAAATTACTGAAGCAGTGTTATTAGGAAAATTTATGCCTATAAATGTTTATGTTAGAAAAAAAGAATGGTGTAGCATACAGATGTCTAAGTATCTCACTTTAAGGGCTTATTAAAAATAGCATATGAGGCTTGGCGCCTGGGGCTCAATGGGCTAAAGCGCCAGCTACGTACAACTGAGCTGGCGAGTTCGAATCCAGCCTGGGCCCGCCAAACAACAATGATGGCTGCAACCAAAAAATGGCCGGGTGTTGTGGCGGGCACCTGTAGTCAGCTACTTGGGAGGCTGAGGCAAGAGACTCGCTTGAGCCCAAGAATTGGAGGTTGCTGTGAGCTGTGATGCCATAGCACTCTATCCAGGGTGACAGCTTGAGGCTCTGTCTCAAAAAAAAAAAAAAAAAAAGAAAGAAAGAAAAGAAAATAGAGAGGAAAAATGACTTAAAAAAAAAAAAAGTCTGGGGGCTCGGCGCCTGTGGCACAACGGGCTAAGGTGCCAGCCACGTACACCTGAGCTGGCGGGTTCGAAGCCAGCCTGGGGTCACCAAACAACAATGATGGCTGCAACCAAAAGATGGCCAGGCGTTGTGGTGGGCGCCCGTACTCCCAGCTACTTGGGAGGCAGAGGCAGGAGACTCGCTTGAGCCCAGGAATTGGGGGTTGCTGTGAGCTGTGATGCCAAAGCACTCTATCCAGGGTGACAACTTGAGGCTCTGTCAAAAAAAAAAAAAAAAATAGCACATTAAACCCAAAGTAGAAGGAAAAAATGTTAAAGCATGGAAATCATTGAAATTATAAAGCATAAAAGCAATGGAGAAAATTATAAACTTCTTGCTAGAGTGATTGGAAAGAAAATTACTAATAGTGGGAAAGAAAAAGCATCATTATAAATGTTACAGGTATTAATAGAATAATCAGGGAATACAGTTAATCTTCTGTATCTACAGATTAAACCAACTGAATCAAAATATTTGAAGACATTCATGCCTATAATCCTAACACTTTGGCAGGCCAAGGCAGGTAGGTTGCCTAAGCTCAGAAGTTTGAGACCAGCCTAAGCAAGAATGAAACTCTTGTTTTTACTAAAAATAGAAAAAACAGTTTGATATTGTGGCAGGTACTTATAACTATTCGGGAGTCTGAGGCAAGAGGTTTGCTAGAACTCAGAAATTTGAGGTTGCTATGAGTTATGACACTAGCATAACTCTATCTAGGGTGACAGAGTAAGACTCTGTCTCAAAAAAAAAAAGTAGAAGAAAAAACAATGAAAAATAACACAATAATATGAAATGATAGAAATAAAAAATACAATACAACAACTATATATATGAACACTATATTCGGTATTATAAGTAATCTAGAGATGATTTAAAGTTTACAGGAGAATGAGTGTAGCTTTTATTCAGCTACTACATTTTATAAAGGGACTTGAGCATCTGCTGATTTTGGTATCCTATGGAGGTTGGGGAGGGTCCTGGAATCAATCCCTCATGGATAGTAAGAAATGACTCTTATGAACACCTGCATGTCAGTAAATTCAGCAGTTTAAACTAAGAAGGCTAATTGCTTGAAAGACACAATGAATAATAGAATACCTAAAAAACCTTTATCAATTAGAAATATTGAATTAATAATTAAAAACCTTCCTACACAGGCAACTCCAGGTTCAGATTGCTTCACTGATTAATTTTATTGAAACTTAAGGCGTATATAATTCTAATCCTACATAAACTCCCTCAGAACATAGAAAGAGGAGGAATGAATGAACTTCTCAGCTCATTTATGAGGCCAGCATTAGCTTTATTCCAAAACCAGGCAAAGATATTTCAAGAAAACGCCAGACACATATCTTCTTAACGATAGATGCAAAAAAATCCTTAATGAAATATAGAGTCTAACAAAATATAAAAATACACATGACCAAGTGAATTTATACAAGGAAGCAAGACTGATTTAGTATTCACAACTTAATCAGAGAAAAAAAGAGAATATATGATAATTTCCATAGACCCCACCTCAAAAAAAAAAAAAAAACAAAATTAAAACCCACTTATGATGAAAACTGACAGCAAATAGATGGAACCTTTTTCAGTCTGTGAAAGGACATTTAGAAGAAATCTACTGCTAACTATTTAATGATAAAAGACCAATGCTTTCTTTGTAATATCAGGAAGAAGGTAAGGAGTCCATTCACCAGACTTATAATTCCTTCCTAACAAGTGCAAAAATGTAAGAATAATAATGAAAGACCTTGAGATGATGAAGAAATAAGTCAAACTTTATTTGTAGTTGACATGATAAAAAACTTACTAAAACTTGTAAGTGAATTTAGTAGGGTCATGATATATAAGGTCAAAATACAAAAAACTCAAATTATATTTCTATTTTCTAGTATTCATAACTTATATTCATAACTAATACATGGAGATAATATATCTTATATATTGATTAGAAGACTTAGTATTGTTAACATGTCAACTTTCCACCAGAGACCTATATAGATTTAATGTAATCCTAATAAAAATGATAGTATTGGGCGGGTAGAGATTGAAAAGCATATTCTCAAATTTAGAAGGGTGAAAACAATATTGAGAAAGGACAATAGTGAAGGATTTATACTATCAAATTTCTATAATTTGATAGTGTACTCTGAACTGTAATAGTGTGGTATTTCCATAAGGCGCTGACATAAATAATAAAAAGCTATCCAAGGGGTTATGGGTTGTGTTTGCATAGGGAACAAATATACTATTCAGGGATAGTCTTGTATCTATTATAGTGGTTTTGTATTAAAGAATAATAGGTAGACCCATTTGTTAAAGGATAATAGAATCTTTTCAAGAAATGGTCAGAAACTGGATTTCCTATAAAAAATAATTTACCTGGACCCAAACCTTACTGTATACACACAAAGTAATTTAAATTAGGTTATAGATCTAAAAATCAAAACTCTAAAACTTCATGGGAAACATGAGAAACTCTATTAACTTTGTGTTAGGCAAAGACTGCTTAGTATTCAGAAAGAACCATAAAAAGAAAATTTGATTAAGTTTGGCTTCATCAGAATTAGAATAATTTACTTCTCAAAAGACATCATTATAAAAAGAAAGACAAGCTATAGACTGGGATAAAATATTTCTAATACATCTAATCTGATGCGGGACTTGTATCAATTATAAAGTAATCCAATTAATAAATATGGGCAAAATATTTGAATGGGTGCATCATCAAAGAAAGTTGTAATCCCTTGGGAAACATAAGAAGCATATTAAAGGATGGAGGTATATCAGGAGTTGGAAAACTGTAGCCCACCTACCAAATCTGGCCACTGCCTGTTTTTGTAAATGAAGTTTTACTGGAACATAGCCACATTCATTCATTTATGTATTGTCTATGGCTACTTTTGTGCTATAGTAGCAGAGTTGAGACATGTCAAGAAGTAGTTAGTACAAAGAGAAATTGCATTCAAAACCACTTAGTTTAAACAGCTCGTACAAATCCTTTACCAAGTTAAGTGGTGATTACAAGTAAGCAAATGGGAAGATTGAAGGCCGGTGTGGTCTTCCTAAGGAATGACTGTTCTGTCACTCTCCAGGTAGTCTCCACACAGATGTCACCTTATGTCAGCATGTGGTGGTTTATGATCACTTTAACATAATCCAGAAAGATGCCGGGAGGCAGTATCCTTAATGGTCTGGCAGACTTGTTTTACCTAATATTTGGGAAGTCTGGGCAGTGAGTATGCCTTACAGTTTTGTGGGGCCTCAAATTCTTATGGGTTTGGTGTTATCGGCTATGGTCTGATTGGTTATATTGTAAATTATGTAAACCATTGCATCATTAATTATATAAGTTGTTTACTATAGGACATGTTTTGACTTTGAGATACAACAGACATTAATTTCCTTTGAGCAAGTTAGCTATATGTTTACCTATTACATGTTTACAACTTATTTAAAAAAAAAACATGTTTTTAATCAAGGAAACACTTTTGATGGGAAAGTTTGCTTATCACTTTTAAGCACAGCAAATACATATCATTTTCAGCTATTAAAATGGAGAATATGTTAGCCTTAGCAGAAAATTTATTTTACACATCACAAAGTATGGTTTAGTTTACTTAAATTTAATCTGGTATTACCGTTTTTCTATGTTAATATTATTTAATGTAGTATATGAGCATACACATGATTTGTGTAATCCTAATTTCAGTATCAGAATATTTTTATCAGAAATACGATAATATGAGCTCTGTGAAAATTTTATTTTTTCTCTATTACATTTGACCATTAGCTAATCATCAATTTGATAGCCAAGCCAAATTGCATATTATAGGGAAATTTTCCAACTGGAGCAAAACTTAAAGAGTGTGTAATATCATCTTTGATTTTCCTATGCTTATTTCCACACCATATTTCTGCAAGTCCTATTAGCTTTAAAATGAACCTTGAATCCATCCTCGTATCTACATATCTTTATCTCCCCTCCACTTCCCTGTCTAAGCCATTTTTGTATTCATTATTTCAGTCAAAATAGCCTGTATGTTAACTTACAAATTAGCCTTTTCATCTTGGTGGTTTAATATATAGCGGAGGTCTCTTGTGCTTTACACACAGTCTACTGTGGTTTGTGCTTTGCTTCTCCTCAATCTTTTCACTAGTGGCTTTGAAGATCCTTAGTTAGACTGAAAATGACAATGTCACTTTTCCTTACAGGTCATTGGCCATAATTAATCACATGGTTTTGGCCTAAGTGCATGTGAGGCTGAAAAATGTAGGGCAGCCCAGAAAAAGCTGTACCATACTCAGGTCATTATAGCTACATTTTCATTGTTTCCATTATTTTTTGTCATGTCCCACCATGATACTTTCTCCACTTAGTAGCTAAAGTGTTTGGAAAACATTTTTTTGTTACTGCCTTACTAGTAGTTTTGATTTGCATAAAAATCCAAACACTTTATCCTCCTATGCAAATTACTGCATGCTGTAGCCCTTGCCTTCCTCTCCAATTTCATGATTGATATTTAGTGTTACTAAATATTATCTATGCTAGGGCATTTTGAATAGGAGTTCTCTTATTTTGTTAGCAGTTATAAAAATGTGATTTCTTTAGACGTGTCAAATTTACAAAATAACAATAATGACTATAAATAATAGTGACACCAAAAGAAATCCTACTTTATATGTTATCTTTACTCACAATTTATACACCGGAGCTGGCGGGTTCGAATCCAGCCCGGGCCTGCCAAACAACGACTACAACTACAACTAAAAAATAGCTGGACATTGTGGCGGGTGCCTGTAGTCCCAACTACTTGGGAGGCTGAGGTAAGAGAATTGCTTCAGTCCAAGAGTTTGTGAGCTGTGATGCCATACTCTACCCAGGGTAACAGCTTGAGACTCTGTCTCAAAAAAAAAGAAAAAAAAAATCTTTTGGGGAACATTGATATAATGTAAATTCTTGTTATTAGATATAAGGAATAAATTCTCTATAGGAAGGTTACAACAATTGCATACTGTTTATCTGATAGCAAATGGTTTCTTACATTAAATATTTCCTCTAGCTAATGATACATGAAAGATATTCCATTGTGGTTAAATGCATTTTTTAAAATTTCAAATTAATATACAGGTACTGACAATGAGGTTATATTGTTTGCATTCGTTAGGCAGAGTCCAAGTTGTAGTTGTGCCCCTTACCCATGAGGTGTGCCATGTACCCTTATATTGTGCCTGTTAAATCTGTCAGCTAAGAACACACCAATCCTTCTCCCTTTTCCTTTCCCATCTCTTCTCCCTAACTCCACTTGACTTTGTGTTTTCTCTTGTGTGAGTGTGTATTTGTTTATCTTCTGGTTTCATGGTTAAATGAATTTTAAGGGCTGGACACTATGGCTCACACCTATAATCCTAGCACTCTAGGAGGCCGAGGCAGGTGGATTGCTTGAGCTCAGGAGTTCAAGACCAGCCTGAGCAAGAGTGAGACCTCATCTCCTAAAAATAGCCAGGTATTGTAGGGGGCGCGTATAGTCCCTGCTACTTGGGAGGCTGAGGCAAGAGGATAGCTTGAGCTCAAGGGTTTGATGTGGGTATAAGCTATGACACCATGGCATGCTATCAAGCACAACAAAGTGAGACTTTGTCTCAAATAAATAAATAAATAAATAAATAAATCCATTAAAAAAAATTAACATGCTCATTTTTTTAGAGAAGTTTTAAGTTCATGGCAAAATTAAGTGGAAAGTATAGAGTGTTACTGTATACATTCTGTCCTCACAGGAGGCATAACCTAACCCACTAGCAGTGTCTCATACCAGAGTGGTGCGTATGTTACTATCGATGAACCTATGTTAGTATGTCATTGTCACTCAAAGTCCATTACTTACATTAGGTTCACTCTTCGTATTGTATATTCTATAGGTTTAGATAATAAATGCATTTTTAGATGTTTTTTTATAACATTTATGTGTTTTGCAATTAAGTAATTATTCTTCAGTTATACCTTCAATTTATATTTTCCTTTGGCAATCATATCTCCTAATTACAACATACATGCGTCCGGCCTATAATTTCAAATAATTTTCTAATTGGAATGGTTGAAATATTTTCCTAAAGTAATTCATAGCCTCATAAACTATGTATTGGAGCAGTGCTTTGCTATATGATAGAGGAACTAGAAGGATTCAATCTGTATTCTCAAATATACATAAAAGGCTTTATATGAATTTTCTGGGTTGTGAATCCTAGGAATCAATTTTTTAACAATCTCTTTGTCTTAGTAAACATCTCAAAATGTATATATTTGTATGCTTATTTTGAAATGTAGTTGAACATTCATATTTTTAATAATTTTTGATAATTTTCTTAAATTAATTTTAAGTATTTATTAGTTAATGATGCCTATTTAAGCGAATGAAAATTACATATCATAAATTTGAGTACTCTACAGTTTGTTGCATGGATTTACATCTAGTATAGTTCAAATGGTTTATTCGGTACTTGATGCCTACTCACATATAAAAGTCTCATGTGTCAGTGTTTATTTACGTGGTGTTAGTATTTATATTGTGTTTCCTTTTATTTCCTGGTCCATCTCTATTTAAGCCCTTTAGCATTAATGAAAAAGTACTAAGTGGCAGAGGGATTATCCTACTACAAGATATGTAATATTGAATAAAAACAGTATCTGTGGGGTCAAAAAGTAAGGAAATTAAATCTTTCTTTTTTTACAATAAGAAGTCAACCTGCCATTCTCTCTTTGTATATTTAATGTGTTGTAAAGGAAATTGATTTGATGATGGGAGTCAGGGAGGTTATTAAGCAGTCTGTTTGAAAACTTGATTGCCTTTGTGTTTTGACTAACGGTGTTTGTCTTACTTACAGTGACTGTAGTACTGAATGGAAGTGGCTTGTAGACAGAGCAAGAATTGGCAGCCGATGGACTTGGCTTCAAGCCCAGATTTCAGAGCTGGAATACAAAATCCAACAACTAACAGAGGTTCACAGGCAGATTCGTGCCTCCAAGGTATTGTCTATGTTCTTCTATTTTTGATAAAATTTGCTGCTGTTTTAGTTCCTTTGCATTTCATCACCAAAAATAATTGTTAGACAGTTTTATAAAAATGTACAGTTTTTGTTAAGATTTTTGATATATCAATTGCTATAAATTGATGCTATTTTTGTAATGCCTTTGTATTTAATCAAGATCATTTTTTTTGTGTGTGCAATTCAGAAGTCCTTATTGGATTCCATTTAATAGAAATGATGTACATTTTTTCCAATTTTTTATTATGGTAAAATACATATAAATATAAAATTTACCATCTTAACAATTTTTGAGTGTATAGTTCAGTGCTATTAAATATATTAATAATGTTATGCACCCATCACCATCCAACTCCTATAATTCTTTTCATCTTTTAAAAGTAAAGGTCTATAGCCATTAAACAATAACTGTCCATCTCCCCTTCTCCCTAACCCCTGAAAATTATGTCTGTGTCTATGATTTTAACTATTTTAATTATCTCATATCAGTGTAATTATAACAGTATTTGTCTTTTTGTGACTTGCTAATTTCACTTAGCATGATGTCTCAAGTTTCACTCATATTGTAGCTTATATTAGAATTTCTTTTTAAGGCTACATAATTTCATTATATGTATATACCACATTTTGGTTATTCATTTATCCACTGATGGACACTTGGATTGCTTCCATGTTTTAGCCATTGTGAGTATTCTATAAGTGTGGATATAAAAGTATCTCTTTGAGATCTTGTTTTAGTTATTTTGGGTATATACCCAGAAGTGGAATTGCAGATTCACAGGGGAACTCTATTTTTAAGTTTTTGTGGATCCACTACTATTTTTCACAATGGCTATACCAGTTTACATTTCTACCAACAATGAGAGAAATTTTCAATTTCTCCAAATTCTCACTGACATTTATTTTCTGGTTCTTTTTTTTTTTTTTTTTTTAATGGTAGCCATCTTAATGGATGTGATGTAACTTATTGTAGTTTGGTTTGCTTTTCCTAATAATGAGTGATACTGAGCATCTTTTTATATGCTTATTGGCCATTTGTGTATCTTCTTTGGAGGAATATCTGATCAGGTTTATTCCCCAGTTTTTAGTTTTGTTGTTTGCTTTTTTCTTATTGAATTTAGGAATTCTCTGTATATTCCAGATATTAATCCCTTAGTTGATATACAGTTTCCCAATATTTTCTGACATTTAGTGGGTTGCATTTTTACTCTATTGATGCTATTCTTTGTTGCACAAATTTAAAAAATTTTTATGAAGTCAAATTTTTTTCTTTCATTAGCTATGCCTATGGTATTATATCTAAGAAACTATTGCCCAATCTAATGCCATGAAACTTTTCCCCTGAGAGTTTTATACTTTTAGGTTTTACATTGAGATCTCTGCTCCATTTTGAAGTAATTTTTGTATGTATGTAGTGTTAGGTAAGGGTCCAGTTTCATTGCTTGCGTTTGGATATTTAGTTTTACCAGGATGACTAGTTGAAGAGACTGTTTTTTCCCCATCAAATGAAATGATCTTGGCACCTTTGTCAAAAATCATTTGACCAAATATGTGAGGGTTTATTCCTGGGTACTTTGTTCTATTCCATTGGTTTATATGCCTGCCTTATGCCAGTACTACCCTGTTTTGATTATTGTAGTTTTTTACTAATTTTTGTTGTCAGGATGTATGAGTCTTCTAGCTTTATTTTTTAAGATTGTGTTGGCCTTTTGGGGTCCCATGAGAGTCCATATGAACTTTGGGATGAGTATTTCTATTTCTACAAAGAAAGAGTCATTGAGATTTTGATAGGAATTGCATTGAATTTCATTGAATGAGATTGCCATGGGTAATATTGATGTTTTAGCAATGTGGAGTCTTCTAATCTGAAAATGTAGGATGTATTTCCATTTATTTTTATCTTTTTTAGTTTTTTTCAGCAATTTGTAGTTTGTACTAGTCTTTCAGTTTTTTGGTTAAGTATTTATAATAGTTATCCTTAAGTATTTTATTCTTTTTGATGCTATTATAAATGGAATTTTTTTTTTTGTAACTTTCTTTTGGAATTGTTCATTGTTCTCATGAAGAAATGCAACTGACTTTTGTATGTTGACTTTGTATCCTGATACTGTGCTAACTTCATTTATTAATTCTAACAGTTTTGGTGGACTCTTTAGGATTTTTTACATATCAGATTATATCATTTGTAAATAGTGATAATTTTACTACTTTCTTCACAATTAGAATGTCTTTTATTTCTTTTGCTTGCCTAATTGCTTTGTCTGGAACATCTACTACTGTGTTGAAGAGAAGTGGTGAAAGTAGGCATCCTTGCCTTGTTTTAGATCTTGGAGGAGAAAAGCCCTCAATCTTTATCCATTGACTGATATGTTCACTATGGGTTTTCATATATGGCTTTGATTCTGTTAAGGTAGTTTTCTTCTATTCTTCATTTGTTGAGTGTTTTTATCATGAGCTAGTTTTGAATTTTTTCCAAATGCTTTTTCTGCATTAATTAATAGAATCCTGTGGTTGGTTTTTTAAATGTGATCAATTTTTATATGTTGAATCATCTTTGCATTCCAGGAATAAGTTTCATTTGGTCTTGTTTGGTTGGTTGAATTGGTTTGTTTGTTTGTTTGTTTATTTATTTATTTGAAACAGAATCTCACTTCATCACCTTGGGTAAAGTGCCATGGAGTCACAGTTCACAGTAACTTCAAACTCTTGGGCTAAAGCAATTCTCTTGTCTCAGCCTCCCAAGTAGCTGGGACTACAGGCATTCTCTACAGCACCCAGCTATTTTTAGAGACAAGGGTCTCACTTTTGCTCAGGCTGGTCTCAAACTCATGAGCTTAAGCAGTCCACCCACCTTGACCTCCCAGAGTGCTAAGATTACAAGCCTGAGCCACTGCACCTGGCCAACTGGTCTTGGTTTATAATTCTGTTAATGTACTGCTGAGGGCCAGGTGTGGTGGCTCATACCCATAATCCTAGTACTTTGCGAGGCCGAGGCAGGTAGATTGCTTGAGCTCAGGAATTTGAGACTAGCTGAGCAAGAGTGAGACCCTGACTCTACTAAAATATAAAAACTAGTTGGGTGTTGTGGTGGACACTTGTAGTTCTGTCTTCTTGGACAGAACTGAGGCTGAGACAGGAGGAACTCTAGTCTAGGAGTTTGAAGTTGTGAACAAAGACAACATGACACTCTACCCAGGTGACAGAGTGTAAGACTATGTCTGAAAAAAAAAATGCTGCTGAAATTTGCTAGCTACTTTTTGGTTGAGGATTTTTGCATCATTGTTTATAAGGGATATTGATTTGTAGTTTGTTTTCTTTCAGTATCTTTGCCAGGCTTTAGCATCAGCACAATGCTGACCATAGAACTGAATTAAGAAATGTTTTCTCCACTTCATTTTTTGAAAAATTTGAGAAAGATTCGCTGTTGTTTTCACTAGATGTTTGAAAGCCAGACATAGAGACTCATGCCTTTAATCCCAGTGCTTTTGGAGGCCAAAGTAGGAGGATTGCTTGTGACCAAGAATTGAAGACCAGTGAAGGCAACGTAGTGAGAGCCATTCTCTACAAAAAAAAAAAAAAATTTAGTCAGTCATGGTGATATGTGTAGTTCTACCTACTTGGAAGGCTGAAGTGGAAGAATTATTTGAGCCCAGGGGTTTGAGGTTACAGTGAGGTATAATCATGCCATTGCACTCCAGCCTAGGCCACAGAGTGAGACCCTGTCTCTAAAAAAAGTCTTTTTTCAATGTTTGGTAGAATTCAGCACTGAAGCCATCAGATCACAGCTTTTCTTTGTTAGGCAGTTTTGGTTGCTAATTTAATCTCCTTAATACTTACAGATCTATTCTAATTTCCTAATTCTTTGTGATTGTGATTTTGATCTTGGTATAAGTTTTATGTTTCTAGGAATAGGTTCATTTCATCTAGGTTATCTGATTTATTGGTATACTTTTTTTCATAGTACTTTTTTGTAATCATTTTTAATTTCTTAGGAATCAGCAATACCATCCCCCGTTTCATTTCTGATTTTAGTGATTTGAGTCTTCTCTCTTTGTTTTGTTAGTTCATCTAGTTAAGAAGTTTGTCAGTTTTGTTGACCTTTTCAACAACTTTTAGTTTCAGCAATTTCTTCTATTGTTTTTCTGCCCTTATTTTTATGTATTGCTACTGTAAACTTTATTATTTCCTTTCTTCTGCTGGATTTTGATATGATTGTCCTTTTTTTCTTGTTCCTTAATTTATAATATTAGATTGTTACTTTGAGGTATTTTTTGTTTTTTAATAAGTTTATAGCTACAGATTTCGTACTTAACACTTTTTCATTGCATTCCCTAAGTTTTGGTATGTTGAATTTCATTTTCATCCATTTCTATGTATTTTCTAATATTCTTTGCAATTTCTTCTTTATCAGTTGTGAAAATGTATTTAATTTCTATAAATCTGTGAATTTTTCAGTTATCTGTTATTGATGTCTAAGTTCATTCTTTTGTGATTCGAGAAAATACTTTTCATGATACTTTCTTTATACATTTCTTTTTTTTTTTTTTTTTTTTTTGCAGTATTATTTTTGGCCAGGGCTGGGTTTGAACCCACCACCCCCAGCATATGGAGTCGACGCCCTATTCCTTTGACCCAGAGGCACCACCAGATTGAGATTTAATCTGTGGCCTAACATTTGGTCTTTCCTAGAAAATATTCCATGTGCACTTGAGAATTTATATTTGGTTATTGTTGGGTAGAATGATCTATATATGTATGTCAGATATAGTTCGTTTGTTGTGTTAAATCCTCCTAACTTACCTTCCATCTAGCTGTTCTGTTCATTATTAAAAGTGGTTATAGAAGTATCCAATCATTATTGTAGAACCATTGATTTCTCTTTTCAGTTTTATCAGTTCTTGCTTCATGTATTTTAATAGTCTGTTATTGGATGTGTAAATGTTTATATCTGTTATATCATCTTGCTATATTTAACATTTTATTAATACATAATGTCCGGCTCGGCGCTTGTGGCTCAATGGGCTAAGGCACCAGCCACGTACACCTGAGCTGGCGGGTTCAAATCCAGCCCTGGCCTGCCAAACAACAATGACGGCTGCAACTAAAAAATGGCCGGGTATTGTGGCGGGCGCCTGTAGTCCCAGCTACTTGGGAGGCGGAAGCAGGAGACTCGCTTGAGCCCAGGAATTGGAGGTTGCTGTGAGCTGTGATGCCACAGCACTCTACCCAGGGGGACAGCTTGAGGCTGTGTCTCAAAAAAAAAAAAAAAAAATACATAATGTCCTTCTTTGTCTCTTGTAGACCCCTTTTTTTTTTGTAGAGACATAGTCTAACTTTATCGCCCTGGGTATAGTGCCGTTGCGTCACAATGCTAACAGCAACCGCCAGCTCCTGGGCTTAATCGATTATATTGCCTCAGCCTCCCGAGTAGCTGGGACTACAGGCGCCCGCCACAGCACCCGGCTATTTTTTTGTTTTGTTTTGCAGTTCGGCCGAGGCCGGGCTTGAACCCGCCATCTTCGGTATATGGGGCCGGCGCCCTACTCGCTGAGCCACAGGAGCCACCCCCAATGAGGCTTTCTTGAGAACTGGTTTGACTGAACAACCTTTTTCTCTGACCTGACTCCTCTTCAGTCTGCCTTTTCTAAAAACCTCTAAGCCATCTATCTTCTCATTCTACAGTGGTGTAGGAAGTAGGAAAAAGATAATATTACAAGTCAGTCAGAAGAGTGAGCAGAGAACATATTTTTATAGATAAAACAATGCTAATAGTGAAATTAGCCAAAGAATATGCCAAAATTAGATGAAAATGTCTTTTTTTTTTTTTTGAGACAGAGCCTCAAGCTGTCACCTTGGATAGAGTGCTGTGGCATCACAGCTCACAGCAACCCCCAATTCCTGGACTCAAGCGAGTCTCCTGCCTCCACCTCCCAAGTAGCTGGGACTACAGGCGCCCGCCACAACACCCAGCCATTTTTTGGTTGCAGCTGTCATTGCTGTTTGGCGGGCCCAGGCTGGATTCGAACCCGCCAGCTCAGGTGTATGTGGCTGGCGCGTTAGCCCATTGAGCCACAGGCGCTGAGCCATCTTTGTTTTTTTTTAAGTGGTCAAGTGACCAATTAAGAAAATGCAACTTCAGTACTGGAACTTGAT
>CAUYON010168002.1:0-13293 GCA_963573935.1 Arctocebus calabarensis
GTTGTTAGCGTATATAAAGGCAACTGATTTATGAGTGTTGATTTTGTAGCCTGATACCTTGCTGTATTCCTTGATCACTTCTAAGAGCTTCACAGTAGAAACCCTGGTGTTTTCCAGATATACAATCATATCATCTGCAAAGAGCAAAAGTTTGATCTCTTCTGATCCTATGTGGATACCCTTGATTGCCTTTTCTTCCCTAATTGCAATGGCTAAAACTTCCATTACAATGTTAAAGAGCAATGGGGACAATGGGCAACCTTGCCTTGCTCTTCATTCATTCTTTACATGGTTTTTGTTTCTAGTCCTTATCTTAAACATTGATATTATTATTGAATTTTAAGGCTTTTAAATTCTGTGAAGGCAAAAAAGTGGAAATCTAATTAACACATGTATATGTAAAAATAAAAATAAAATAAAATAAAATAATTCCAGAATTTGGAGGCAACAACAAAAAAACCCCTGAATTCATGGGTTCTGCACAGCTGAGGTCCAGAACAATTTGAGTAGCCTAACAGTAGAAAAGGAAGAAATAAGAGAAGAATAAATATTTGAAGAATAATGAACAAAATGTTCCAAGAAGCTCATTAACTCTCAGGTGAAAGAAACATGAAGATCTCTAAGTATTCTCCAAACATCCTTCCAAAAGGAATGTATTAGTATGCATTCCCACCAGCAGTGTAGAAGTTTTCCCTTTTCTCCACATCCACGCCAACATCTCTGGTTTTGGGATTTTGTTATGTGGGCTAATCTTACTGTAGTTAGGTGATATCTCAAAGTAGTTTTGATTTGCATTTCTCTGATGATAAAGGATGGTGAGCATTTTTTCATGTGTCTGTAGGCCGTGTGCCATCTAATGTCTCAGCCCTACTATGAAGCTAATTTATAGCTTTCATATGAAGGCTATAACCCAATTATAGCACAAGAATATGGGGAAAGGGGCAAGGAGGGGAGAGGGGAGATTAGGTGGTGGGAGGGTAATTGGTGGGACCACACCTACGGTGAATCTTAGAAGGGTACAGGTGAAACTTACTAAATGCAGAATACAAATGCCTTCATACAATAACCAAGAAAATGCCATGAGGCTATGTTAAACAGTTTGATGAAAATATTTCAGATTGTATATGAAACCAGCACATTGTACCCCTTGATTGCACTAATGAACACAGCCATGATTAAATTAAAAAAAATTTTAAAAAGAAAGAAACAGGAAGAAAATTATATTAGCAGACACCATAATCAAATTTTTTACAACCAGTTTTAATGATAAAAAACATTTTTAAATAGTCACAGAGAAAAAAATAATCAAATATGATGTACATAGAAACAAAGGCTAGAGTGGCAGTAGTGTCAGAAATGATGCAGGCATAAAAGCAGTAAAGCAGCATCTTTAATGTATTTCAATTTTATACCCAGCAAAAATATTTTACAGAAAACTTAGGCAAAATAATAGCAATGTGGAATGCCTCAGTTGGAAGTTGTGAATACAATGAATTTGTTTTGCAGCTGAATAACCTCAAGCTTAGGAAATCCCAACCTTCATCTTCTTTTTATTATTTTTTTGAGACAGAGTCTCACTCTGTTGCTCCTGGCTAGAGTTGCCCTGAGTTGCCCTGGCATCGCAGCTCACAGCAACCTAAACTCCTGGGCTCAAGTGATCCTCTTGCCTCAGCCTTCTCAGTAGCTAGGACTACAGGTGTGCTCCACCATACCTGGCTAGATTTTACGTTTTAGAGGAGACGTGTGTGTGTGTGTGTGTGTGTGTGTGTGGTGGGGGGGGTCTTGCTCTTGCTCAGGCTGGTCTCATTCTCCTGAGCTCAAGCAATCCACCTGCCTTGGCCTTACGGAGTGCTGGAATTATAGACATGAACCAACACGCTGGACCCAGACATTCCAATCTCAAAATGGCTCTGCAAGCAGTATGCCCAATTTTGCCTTGGAGGGAGATATTATCTTTATTATCTTAGTAAACAAATTTACCCAGTCCTCTGGAGGAGAGCAATAATATTTCTATCTTCCAAAGTTGTTTGCTTGGAAACCATGTAGATACATAATTTAGTTTTTAAAAAAATACTGTTAATGCTTTGGCCCTGCTCAGAAAATGTGCAGTAATGCAAGCAACCCATAGACAACTGTCTTCCAACAATAAACTAAAATCTTTATATAACTAACAAAATACACGAAGCAAAAGAGAGCTGAATGGAAAAATAGACATATCTGGAATTATCCAGAAAATGTTAATAAACTTTTCCCAATAAATAATTGATATAAATGTAAAAAATTCAGTCAATTTATAAGACCTGAAGGACATAATAAACCAACTATGCCTAATTAGTATTTATAAAGCAATCTACCTAGGGCAGTAGCATCATCATTGCAAGTGCACATGGCACATTAAGCAAGGTAGGCCATTACTAATCTATAAAGGAAGTCAAAGTAAATTTTAAAAGATCCATATGATCCAAACAATATAACATGTGTTCTCGGAAACCACAATAGAAATAAAGTAAAAATCAATAGCAGAAATATATGTGGAAGTTTACCAAATATTTGACCAATAAACAACACATTTAATTGTTTTTTTAAAACATGGGGTTTCATTCTGTTACCCAGGCTGGAGTGCAGAGGCTTAACTATAGCTCTTTGCACCCTCCAACTCCAGGTTCAACTGATCCTCCTACCTAAACCTCTCAGCTTCCAAAGTAAGTAGGGCTGCATGTGTGTGCCACCATGCTCAGTTAATTTGTTTTTTGTTTGTTTGTTTACTTTGTGTATAGATGGAGTCTTGCTATGTTTCTTAGTTTGGTTTTGAATTCCTGGTCTTCTCCCACCAAGGCCTCCCAAAGTGCTGGGATTACAGGCATGAGCCATCACACTGGTCTTGTTTTAAATTTTTAATTGCCAAGTAAAAACTGTGTATATTTATAAAGTACAATATGATGTTTTGTTTTATGTGTACTTTGTAGAAAGGGTCTATCAAGCTAATTGACATACCCATCACTTCACCAACTCTTTGTCTTTTCCGTGCTGCTCCCCAAGGTGGGTTGATTTATAATGAACCAAAATTTATTGACTCATGGTTCTGGAGGCTGGAAAGTACAAGATCAAGGGGCCAGCATCTGATGAGAGCCTTCTTGCTACATCATCCCATGGTGGAAGGGCAGAAAGATAGATAGATAGCAAGAGGTTGAGCTCAGTCTCAAGCCCTTACATAACTAGCATTAATTCATTCCTGAGGGTGGAACACTTGCGATATAAAAACCTCCAACTCTGCCTCACTCATTACATAGCTGCATTGGGGATTAAATTTCCAATGCTTTTGGGGGGAACACATTCAGATAATAGCACAAATTTAAATTGTGTGTATGTGTGTGTAATGAGAACATTAAAAATGTATTCATTTTGCAGCTTTTAAATATACATTATTATTAACTATGATCACCATGCACTATAATAGATCATTAACATTTATTCCTCTAGGGCTGGGGGTGGGGGGGCTTACACCTGTAATCCTAGTACCCTGGGTGGCCAAGGCAATTGAATTGCTTGAGTTCAGGAGTTTGAGACCAGCCTGAGCAAGAGTGAGACTCTACCTCTACTAAAATAGAAAACTAGCTTGGTGTGGCTGGCACCTGTATTCCCAGCTACCCAGAAGGCTAACGCAAGAGGATACTTGAGCTCAGAAGTTTGAGGTTACTATGACACCACAGCACTCTAGCCTGGATGACAGAGTGAGACTCCATCTCAAAGGAAAGAAATGTTAATAAAATAAAATAACTTTATTCCCCTAGTCTAAGCACTGAACTCTTTGAGCAGCATTTTCTCTCTCCTTATCCCTCCCCTCATTCCAGCCTCTGGTCACTACCTTTCTCCTCTTTGTTTCTATGAGATTGACTTCTTAAGGGGTGTGTGTGTGTGTGTGTGTGTGTGTGTGTGTGTGACTTATAATTTCCTTATCCCTCCATCCACTGATGTGTACTTAAGTTGATTCTCTACCTTGGCTCTTGTGAATAACACTGAAATGAACGAGTGCCAATAACTCTTTGAAATGCCAATCTCAATTTCTTTGTATCTATACCCAGAAGTGGGTTTTCTGGATCTTGTGGTAATTCTCTTTTTAGTTTTGGGGGAAACCTCCATACTGTTTCCCAAAATGACTATGCTAATTTACATTTCTATAAGCAATGTACCAGGATTACCGTTTCTCTACATCCTCACCAATACTTATCATATTTCTAAATAATCCATGAATGAAGAAATCACATGAAGAATTATAAAATATTTTAACTGAGTGGAAAAAAATATCAAAATGTGTATAACGAAGCGAAAGCAATGTTTAGAGGGAAGGTTACAGCACTAATTTATGGAATGTTGGAAAAAAAGAAACTAAGTTTCCAACTAGAGACTAGAAGAGGAAGGCCAAATTGAAACCAAGAAAGGAAAGATAAACATAGCACAAGAAAAAAAAAAACACAATAAAATAGAATACAAAGGAACAATTAAAGCAATAAGCGCAATAAAAAAAACTAGGTCTTAAGGAAGATTAGTAAAACTGATAAACCTGTAGCTAGACTGATCAGAGGAAAAGGAAAACAAACACAAGTTAGCAATATCAGGAATCAGAGTGAGGGCATTACTAGTGATAGTATATTCATTAAAAGACTCATAAAGAAATAATATGAATTATCTTATGGCAATAAATTTGGCAACTTTTATGCAATAAACACTTTTCCCGGAATTCACAAATGACCAAAGTTTATTCAGGAAGATAACTAAATTGCTATTGTTTTGTGTGTATTACACAAATTGAATAGCGCAAACTTCATACTCAATGATAACTTATTTAGCAAATGGCAAGGACATCTCCCAACACTTCTATTCAATACTGTACTAGAACTTGTAGTCTGTATAACATATCAAGACTAAGAAACAAAGCATGAACATTGGAAAGGAAGAATCAAAACATATCCATATAAAATCTCAAAGGATATAGAAAGTAGCTACAAAAACTAGTAAATGAATTTAGCATGTTTGCAGGATACAAAATCCATTTATATGTACATATTTTAGGTGATATTCTATGTATAATCTATATATAATATTATGTATGTCACCATATTCTTACATAATAGCAGTAAATGATGGGAAAATGATACTTTAAAAATAAGATTCGTTAAAAATTAATAGACATAAATAATCAGGGATAAAGTTTTAAAAATGTATAAAATCTCTATACTGAAAATTACTGCAAAAATATCAAAGAATATCTGATGGTATAGAGAGACAAACCACTCATATTCATTTGTCAAAAAGAATAGGATTAAAATATCATCTTCTCAACTTGATTCAATACAATTGCAAAGTTCCACAAACATTTTTGTTGAAATTGACAAGGTTCTAAAATATTAAGGCCATTGAATAGTGAAAACAATTTTGCAAAGAAAAGCAAAGTTAGAGGTGTACACTGCCTCATTTCAAGACTATTACTATTAATATCAAGTGCATTATTTAAGACAGCATGGTATTGGTAAAAGGATAGAAATAGATTCTAAGGAAATAGATGTACATATGTAATGTAAACAAAGTTCCCAAAGTAATTTGATGGGAGAAGGAAAGTTTTCAACATATTTACTTGGAATAATCACATTGTTTATGGATAAAATTAAAGAAACTCAATTACTACCTCATAGCATTCACAAAAATAAATTTAAGATCTATAGTAGACCTTAATGTATGAAACTGCTAGAAGAAAATAGGAAGGGAGGAAGGAAGGAAGCTCTATTTATAAATTACAAAGAGTTAAATATTTCTCGAAAAGAGTACAGGAAAAGAAATTGATTTATTGGAATGCATAAAAATTTTTAAAAATCATCTAATCGAAAGACAATTTAGAAAATAGAAGATTAAAATGCATGTGAAGAAAATATTTATAATATTTGACAAAATATATATGATGTATTATATATAATATAAATATATGATCAAATATTTATCAAATATTTGATCCAGAATATGTTAGAGAACTCTTTATTTTATTTTATTTTTTTGAGACAGAGCCTCAAGCTGTCACCCTGGATAGAATGCAGTGGCATCACAGCTCGCAGCAACCTCCAATTCCTGGGCTCAAGCAAGTCTCCTGCCTCTGCCTCCCAAGTAGCTGGGACTACAGGCGGCTGCCACAACGCCCGGCCATTTTTTTGGTTGCAGCCGTCATTGTTGTTTGGTGGGCCCAGGCTGGATTCGAACCCACCAGCTCAGGTGTACGTGGTTGGCGTCTTAGCCTGTTGAGCCACAGGTGCTGAACCAGAGAACTCTTACGGCTTCTGACAATTCTAAAGAAGATATATGAATGACTAATAGGCAGATGATGAAGTGCTCAATACTCTAATCTTCAAGAAAATACAAATTCAAATCAAAATAAGATCCTACTTTATACTCACTAGAATGTGTAAAAGAAGGGGCAAGTAGAGAGAGGGAAGGAGAGAGGGCTGGGGGGGGCAAGGTGTGTGACACACCTTTTGGGGGCAGGACACAATTATAAGAGGGACTTTACCTAACAAATGCAATCAATATCACCTGGTTCTTTGTACCCTCAATGAATCCCCAACAATTAAAAAATAAATTAATTAATTAAAGATGACAATACCAAATGTTGGTCAAGACAAGTTGCACCTTGACTTTCACATATTGCTAATTGCAAAACAGTGCAACCACTTGGAAAAACATTTCAATAGTTTCATTTATTTATTTTTTAACAAATGCAAACATATCTTAACCTAAGGCACAAGAATTGCACTGCTAGATATTTACTCAAAAAAATGAATTGAAGGAATTATTTGCATATTATAAGCATGCATCTGTTGTAGCATTGCAACTATCCTCTCCCATTCTGCAGCATGCATTTATTTACCTTTCTTAATATCCCTTTTGACACAAAGGAATTCAATTCCAAATCAGTCCTATTTATCAGTCTTTCTTTTTAGTTGTTAATACTTTTTATGTTCTGATAAAAACATATGTCCATAAAATGACATAAGAAGCAAAAACTGGAAACAACCCAAATAGCAATCAATAATATGCTGGCTAACCAAATTGTCATGTTTTCACACAAACACCACTAAGCAATAACAATGCAGTGCTAATGCACACGATGACACGGATGAAATCTCAAATCATTTTATTGAGCAAAAGACACCAGATTCAAAAGCATTCATACTGTGAGATTCTCTTTAGGTGAAGTTCTAAAACAATCAAAACTGAAATATCGAGAGTAAGGTTGCTGGGATGGAGATAAATTGACAAGAAAGGGCATGAGGAAACTTTCTTGGGGGACAGAAACATTCTAGATCTTGACTGGGGTGGTGCTTACATGGATGTGTGCATGCATCAAAAGTCTTAACTACATTTCAAGTCTGTACATTTTATTGCAAGTATATTACACATCTCTACAATTTATAAATGTGCTTAAACCCCAACCTCAAGACACACCTGTAAGGACATTCAGTGATAGGATAAAGAACTTGAAGCCCGACAGAAAAGTGATGTTTGGGGCTTGTCTTTCCCTGGCACACATACAGACATGCACACACATAGTGAAAATTATCCTTAATTGCACTGGCACAATTATCTACCTTTTAACAGTGTCTAGAGGTCTGTGCAGAAATTCTGCAACTGGTATCTCAAAAAGAAGGGCTTGGGACTGGGCAGGCATTTGTCAAGCTGAGGATTTCATAAAAAAATCAAGTGTCATGCACTATTTAGTATGAGCTATATATTGCGTGGCCATTTAGCAAATAGTTATAGGATAAATGACTTCTCCCCTTCCTCAGAAGAAAGAGAAAGATATCCCTGAAGCAAGAGAGAGGCAGGTGGGATTTCAGCCCTTTGTAGCATGACAGTTACATGGCTCTACGATCAGCCTTACACGTGTCCAGCCTTAAGTGCAAACAGAAACATTGGTCACATGTTTTCAAGATTTCTGTGGAGGTTAATGCACTGGCTTTCAGCAAAATGTGACACACTGCAGAACAAAGTACTGTGTTATTAATCGCTTGAAAATTACAAATAGGTTTATGGTACAGCAGATCTGATTAGGAAATTACACAAAATGGAATGATCTGTAACTTGTATTAAAAACATATTAATGAAATACCGGACTTGCCTACAGCTTTCGTCTTAACGTTTAGATTCCCAATATTCCAGCTTTACCTCAAAGGCCCTGGGCCGTCTGTGGTCAGTGAGAGTCTCTAACGCAGTCAAACACCATCACGGCTGAGACAAAGAAGTGAGCTGAGATGCAGAATGGGGCACGTCCCTGATGAGAGGCAATAGTCAGCCCTTCTAGTGGAGAATTTGCAGATCACCTAAAATTGTTTTGCTACTGGAAAGTGTTATCTGAAACTCTACTCCTGCTGATAGCTATTTTCCTTACTTTTTCAGATACCTACTAACTAGTATTTTTTGCTATCTCCCATTCTTAGCCACCCACAAAAGACAAGCTCCAAACAACTGTCATCTTCTCAAATATTAGAACTATATCACCTTAGACCATGGATATAGAAAGCAATGTGAATAAGCACTGTTTATTTGAAGAGCTCTTACAAATCAAAAACGTCTAACACGAGCATCCTTAAGAAAGGGTCAAAGAGCACAAAGAGGTAATCTACACAAGAAGAAATACAAAGTTATCATCTATGTTAAGTAGGTCCAGGTGCAGCTAGTGAACAATTTAGAGTAAAAATGAGCTAGAGCTTTTCATATCTGAGGTTGGCCATGATTTTGAAAGTACGAGTACATGGCAAGACAGGTACTCTTACGAACTGTGGAAGGTATGAGTTTTTAGGGAAGGAATTTCGCAATAGGGACTAAGTGACTTAAAATGTTTTGTGTCCTTTGAATTAATCATTCTTCTAAGATGTGGTCCAAAGAAGTAATCATGCATGTAGACAGGACTCTTTACAGAAATGTTTATCAGAGTTAGCAAAAATTGGAAACCACTTAAAGGTCTAGTAAAAAAGTAAGAAATGTAAAAATAGGATAAAAATCTATAAGAATGTATTCCATAGAAGGAGAAGCCTCAGAGGTATGGGATTCTACAAAAAGATATCAAACCACCATAACCATCAGAAAAATATGAATGAAAATAACAATGTGATACTGATTTATAGGCATCCTAATAGGAAAAACTAGAACCTGTGATATAAAATATCTGTAAGAATGTGGGGAGATCAAGATTTGAATGGTACTGAAAGGGAATGTGGTGGTACTAAGAGAAGTTAAGTCCTCATGACACAGTAATTCCACTCTTAGATGTCAAAGAGACACTCTTACACAGGGACCTATGGGAACATGTAAGAGACATTTATCATATTGATAGAGTCAAGGAGAAGTTAGAGTAACCCATGTGTTCAACTGGAAGAAAACAAATATACTCTGTGATGACACAGACTAAATGGTGTGTACTTTGATACATCTGAAAAACAAAGTGTCGACTGAAAAAAAGGACAGAAACAGGAAAAATTCATATTAAAGAACATGTTCACAAAGCAAAGCAACATGTTGCACTGATCAAAAACAGTTTGTATGCAAGCAACACATTTCGTATATAAAATTTATCAGGGGAGTATTTTCATCACAGAGAAATAACAATCACAATAATTATTATTATTGTTATATTCATAATTATAATAGAAAAGAACCTTGCTTAGTGATGACCAGTGATGAGATATTCTACAACTGAAAGGCATGATGCATTTTTTAAGACTCTGTATCTAAGATGCTTTTAAAAGACCCATATATTAAATCCATATACCGAACAGTCCCAACTTTGTAATAAATATGGAATGAAATACCAGACAGAAAGGAAAACATCAAAATGATGGAAATCTCTAAATTTGCCTAGATGACTTGTCAACTACCTTCTTTGGATTTGTAGCAAGGGGCCAAGCTCCAGCCTGTCTTGTGCCCAGTACTGGGATTTGAAGGTGTCTGTGCCTCTGAGGGTGGGTTGGGGTAGTGTGGTATGGGGTGGTGGCTTAGTCTATTCAGGTTGCTATGATAAAATACCATAAACTGCGTAGCTTATAAACAGTAGATTTTTATCTCTCACAGTCTCAAAGTCTGGGAAGTCCAAGGTGCTGGCAGATTCACCGTCTGATAAAAGTCTGCTTTCTGGCTCCTAGAGGGTTCCTTCTTGCTGTGTCTTTGCAGGATAGAAAAGGCAAGGCAGCTCTCTGAGGCCTAATTTATAAGGACTCATCTCACTCAGGAGGGCTCTGTTCTCATGGCCTAATCACTGTCTATCTCCTAATTCATCACTTTGGTGACTAAATTTTAACATATGAATTTGGTGGCAACACAAGTATTCAGATCACAGCAGGTGGGCAAGTTCAGAGTCATTTGGATAAATGAGCTCATGGGAGAAGCGCAGAGCACAGGCACTGAAGCCCCATCTTTTGGACATGAGTCTTAGGCCAGGAGCCAAGAAGTCCTTTCCTAGGGCCCTGTTGCCTCAGTAAGAAAATACGGCTCCACATTTCTGCATAAAATCTGTCGGAGCTTTAGATGTGTCAAGGGCACTTTGCCTACTAGGAGTTCCAGAGCTCTGATTGCTTAGGGAGGGAGCTCTCAGGAGTCATTTAAAGAAAAGCCCCACCCCGTCACTCAGTTTTGTAGACAGTCAGCATAAGTGAGAGTGGCCGTAACTGTGCAAGGGGAATGGGCCAACTGCCACAAATCGTGAGCTAAATCATGAGCACCAGTCTATGACCCTGGCTCCTTGGATTCTCTGATAGCTAATTTTCTGTTCAACTTGACCGGGTCATGGAGTGCCCACCTGGAACATTAGTTCTGCATGCATCCATGAGGGGGTTTCTGGATGACATAAGCATTTGAATAAGTAGATTGCCCTCCCAATATTTATGGGTATCAGTCAACCCAAGAACAAAGGGCAGAGGAAGACAATTCACCCTTTTCCTTCCTGCTTACTGCCTGAGCTAGCAGATTATTCTTTTCTTGCTCTTGGGCAGGGATTTACACCATTGGTTTCTGGTTTCTTGGTTCTCAGGCCATTGTCCCGGACTGGGGTCATACCACCAGCTTGTGTGGGTCACCATCATGTGATGGTAGATTGAGGGTTATAGAATCAGAGAGATAAATAGGTAGATATATCAGTTCTGTTCTCTGGAAAACCCTGCTTAATACAAATTTTTAACAGAGTTTAAAAATAAGGAAGGTAGGAGGGGATACTTACTGTTCAGGAAGTTGAGAACTTTGAATCAGAAGGAAGAGAAAGGACCCATGAAATATGAGTTATTGTTATTAATAGGCTATCAGGGTGCATGACTGGAAGAAATGCTATGTATTTTCTCTATTTTTCAAACATTCTACATGTAAAGAAACCTATTACTTTCAAATGAGAAAAACGTTATAATAATTTTGAAATAAATAGTCTCAAGTATAAATGAAAAATGCAGAGGCAGGGACTTCTGTGGAAAGGCCATGCTAACATACCTTTCTTCTCTTTCTAGGCTTGTGTCACCCACGTTGGCTGCTCCATCCCCGGCCTTATGCTGGGGTCTGGGAGGGAGATGGTAAACACTACCCTGTTTTCTAACAGCTCACAGACTGCTCTGGAAGGGTATCTACAAAGGA
Organism: Arctocebus calabarensis; assembly: GCA_963573935.1. Lineage (NCBI taxonomy): Eukaryota > Metazoa > Chordata > Mammalia > Primates > Lorisidae > Arctocebus > Arctocebus calabarensis. The sequence goes on from CAUYON010168002.1 coordinate 11,653, forward strand.
TTATTTTGACATAAGATATTTTAACCCTGTAGTTCAAGTGAAACAACTATTTCTAAGACAGTAGATGTCACATCTTGTGGAAGGCTATACTCCCACACAATGACACATAACAATTAAAAAATTATAGGCATTTGGCTTCTGTTGCCACAGCCACTGAGTACATTGAGCTTCACAGGGATGGTGTCAGGGCAAGTGAGAGTCGGACGGGCACTGGGTGACTCGGTGCCTCGCTGAGGAAAAATAACCAAACATAGGCAAAGGCGGTCCTAAGAAACTGAGAGGCAAAATGTTATCATGTGTGTTCTTGGCACAAACTTGTTGGGAGGAGCCCAAGAAGCAGCGCCCCAATGCTTCAGTTTTCTGAGAAGGGCTCTGAAGGGTGGAAGACCATGTCTGCTAAAGAGAAAGGAAAATTTGAAGATACAGCAAAAGCAGACAAGGCTTGTTAGGAAAGAGAAATGAAAAGCCATATCCCTCCTGAAGAGGAAACAAACAAAGGTTCAAGGATCCCAGGGTACCCAAGAGGCCTCCTTTGGCCTTCTTCTTGTTCTGAGTATTGCACCCCAATCAAAGGAGAACCTCCTAGCCTGTCCACTGGTGATGTTACAAAGAAACTGGGAGAGATGCGGGTTAACAAGCAGCCTGTGAAGAGAAGGCTGCCACACTGAAGGGAAAATATGAAAAGGGGTCAGGGAAGGAGGCGGGGGCGGGGAAGCTCATCATGACCCTAGAAGGCTAAGCCAGTACGGAAGCTTTGAGAGAGCAGCTTCATTTGAGAAAGAGGAGGCAGTGGTAAAGCCTAATTCCACAAGAGACTGAAATACAAGGGAGGTGAAGAAGTAATATAAGACATTTTCCAACTCTGTATTTCCTTAACTTGAGTCTGGATACAGAACATTAGAATGGTAGTCAGGGTGTTCTGTCACTTCCTCCGTGACACTTATTTAGCAAAGTACCTTCTCGTGATTTTCTCCATGAATCCAAAGAAGCCAAATGCAGGGAGTGCAAAAGAATAAAACTTCCTCCCAGGGTCAATGGGAAAATTCTGACTCAAGAGAGGATTTCTTCTCATTCCTCACAGAGTTGGGTGCCTTGACCTCCTTCCCCAATATCCACAACAAGAATTCAAGAACTGCAGTGACTAAGCGCTGTCCCAGCATCGTAGCTCATGGCAACGACTTGTTTCTCTCTTTCATAGTTGTAGAAGGAAGTGGCTTCAAATTAAAGACAGAAATCCAGTGGATGCCTCTGTGTGGTCCAGAGATCAAGAGGCTTTCTGACTAGAAACCTCTTAAATATCCTGCAGAAAACAGAGTTCATTGGGCATTCCAACACAAGCTTTTCTGAAACATCATAATTCAGTAAGTCATCTTCTTTAAATTAGAATAAACTAAGTGACCTCAGCTGAGATCTCTTAACTGGACAAGGCCTGTGGGAAATTTAAGGGATTAATAACTCAAACTCCTATCAGTCTATATGATGACACAGCTTGACACTGTCAGAGGAGCACTGAGGACCTGTCTTTTTTATTGGAGTTAAATAACTCTTTTTTTCCTCCCATAGTGGTTTTCGTGGGTTTCCTGGCCAGGTCACTCTAATTTATCTGAGTCTGCCCCATCTTGCTTTTCACAGAGGTCACGA
>CAUYON010168004.1:0-10777 GCA_963573935.1 Arctocebus calabarensis
ATCTCAAGAATGGAAGAAAAAGTATCCAATGTACTCAGCCCTAATATGAAGCTAATTTATAGCTTTCATATGAAGGCTAAAACCCAATTATAGCACAGGAATACAGGGAAAGGGGAAAGGGAGGGGAGGGGAGGGGGAGGATGGTTGGAGGGAGGGCAATTAATGGGAACACACCTACGGTGCATCTTAGCAGGATACTGGTGAAACTTATTAAAGGTAGAGTATCAATGTCTTTATATAGTGATCAAGAAAATGCCATGAAAGTTATCTGTAACAGTACAATCAAAATATTTCTGAATGTATATGAATCGTGCCCTATGATTGCACCAATGTACACAATTATGATTCAATAAAATTATAAAAAAAGAAGGAAGTACAGAAGAGCAAGTTATTACAAGAAAAAATCATAGCTACAATTTATTGAATACCAGGTACCATTTTAAGATTGTGTGCAATCCTTAAAAAAAACAAAAAAGAAAATGTGGCATATATATTCAAGTAAATACTATCTATCCCTAAAAAATAATGAACTCATGTTATTTTCACGCAATGGATAGACCTGGAGGTCATTATTTTAAGTAGAATTAACTAGGCTAAGAAAGACAAATATCACATGTTCTCACTCACATATGGGAGTTAATAAAGTTGATCTGATGGAGGTGAAGAGTAGAAAGATGGTTATAAGATGCTGAGAAGGGTGGGGTGTGCACAAGGAAGAGAGGTTTGGCAATGGGCACAAATATACAGCTACATAGAAGAAATTAGTTCTAGCATTTGACAGCACAGTAGGGTGACTATACTTAACAACAATGCATTGTATTTTCAAAATAGCTAAAAGAGAATATTTGAAATGTTCTCAACACAAAGAAATGATAAATGGTTGAAGTGATGGATGTCATAAATACCCTTATTTGATCATTACATATTGAATGTGTGTACCAAAATATTACATGTATCCCATAAATATGTGCAAATATAATATATCGAAAATTAAAAAATATATCACTATCATCCAGATGCAGTGGTTCACGCCTGTAATCCTAGCACTCTTGGAGGCTAAGGTGGAAGGATTGCCTGACCTCAGAAGTTCAAGACCAACCTGAGGAAGAGTGAGAACCAATCTCCACTAAAAATAGAAAAACTAGCCAGGCATAGTGGCGCATGCTTCTAGTCATAGCTACTTCAGAGATTGAGGCAATAGGATTGCTCTAGCCCAAGAGTTTGAGGTTGTTGAGATATGATGATGCCATTGCACTCTACCCAGGGCAACAGAGTGAGGCTTCGTCTCAAAAAAAGTTAAAACATCCAGGGGATTCCAATAATCGAAGGATCTCCAAAACATATCACTAACCAACAATCCCATCATTATTGAAATTCACATTATGATATTTTATTTCAAAAAAAATTTTTGTATGCAAATAAGCAAATGTAATGCATATGGCATACACATACATTTCATGTAAATATTATCAGACCATACATAATGTTCAGTATCTTTTCAAGTTTGTTTTTGGTTTTTTATGATCTTTTATCTTAAGTACTAACATGCAGGCTGGACATGGTGGATCATGCCTGTAATCCTAGCACTCTGGGAGGATTACTTTAGGTTAGGAGTTCGAGACCAGTCTGAGCAAGAGTGAGATCCCATCTCTACTAAAAATAGAAAAAAAAATACCCATCTGTGGTGGCCTGAGCCTGTAGTCCCAGCTACTTGGGAGGCTAAGGCAGAAGGATCACTTGAGTACAGGAGCCATAATCATGTCACTGCCCTCTAGCACACTAACTGACACACTAGAAAAAAATTTTTTTTTCCATGTGACCATGGTGTTTTATTAGGTCAAGATATGTCAAGAGGCATGTGAGTTATATATGCTTCACAGGACCCTGGGATCAAAACTAGCATAAGTTTTAATATGATTCACATAACAGTTAGTGTGGTAGCCAGGGCAACAGAGAGAGACTCTGTCTCAAAAAATTACAATAAAAGAAATAAAAATAAGTACTAACATGTGGATTAATAATTCTTATTAAGTTATAAGGTAGAATAGAATTTTGCTTTCTAAAGAACCTTTTACCCATTGACTCAGGCCTATTTCTTCAACAAATATTTGTTTGGAAATACTATATCTGTAATTTATTAAATTATGTTATATATCTGAGTTTGCTAGTGAGCTTTCTATTCACTTCCTTTAATCTACATGTCAACTGATCTATCTAAAGGTTACAGCATCTATCCAGATTCCATTTTAAATCTTCTGTTTTAGGGGACAGAGGAGGCAGGGTGGGCTGACAATAACACATAAAAAGTCCTATTATGTGCAGAAATTCCTTTAGGTTTTCCCTTTTTCTTACAACAAACTGTGAAGGTGACACCCTTAGTCCTATTTACAGATAGTCAAGCTCAAACTTGCAGAAAGTATGAAACATTTTCAGAGTTAAGTATCTACTCCTTGTCATCTGCACATCCCAGTAAGCAGCTTCCTGTTTAGATGATGACTTTCCAGAGCTCTAGTACTGAACGGAGAATCTCCTCCAAAATGGAACCTGGGTTGTGTCATTCCCCCAATGTTAACCACCTCATTTTTGTCAACGAAGATGAGGGTGAGGATGAAATCCCGATGTGTGGGCTACAAGGCCTGAGTGTAGGTGCCACACAAATTTGTTGACTCCTGAGATATTTAACTAGACTCAAAAAGCAGCACAAGATGTGGCTCTTTGGAAAGGGAAGCTGAATGGTAAGCTATTAACATGTACATGACTATTACATGAAAGGTATTTTACACTTCATTTCATTTTAAACCAATGATTCTATTCAGAACTAATAAATATTGCCATTGTTTGTACTAGGCAAAATAAATTAAGTAGATAACTGGACATAAGGAAAAAACCTGATAAATTACTACTCCAAGATTCAAAACTTATTCAAAAGATTTTTTTTCCTTTCTGTCCTGTGAGCTAGTATTTTATATACCTCAAGGCAGTTACTCTTTTCAAAACAATGTGCTTAAATATTTTTAATACTAAAAATCATTATAAAATATAAAATTTTGTCTGTATAGATGAAATAGAAGAGAAGAAGAAAATTTGGGTAAAACTATTTCCAACCTATATTTAATTATACTTAATGGTTTTTATATCCTCCACATATGAAGTACTCTTAAACAATAGAGACTGGTCAATTATATCAAGAGGCAATGCTCATAAAAAGCAATATAAATCTTACCCAAACACTTGTAAATACAACAACACATGTTAATAAATAAAATGAAAAATAATCATACTAAAGTAAGTCATGAAATATGATATAAAATATGATCCCATTAATCTATTCGTGGGCTGAGGGTACTTGACTTTGTTCCACATCTTGGAGATTGTGAATTAAGCTGCGATAAACATTCTAGTGCAAATACCCTATGGCAAAATGATTGTTTTTCTTCTGGGTAGATATCTAGTAATGAGATTGTACGATCAAATGGAAGGTCTGTTTAGTTCTTTGAAGTTCCTCCATTCTCCATACTTCTTTCCAAAGAGGCTGTACTAGTTTGCAGTCCCACCAATAGTCTATAATTGTTTCCTTCTCTTCACATTCATGCCAGCATCTGCAGCTTTGGGACATTGTGATGCGGGCTAGTCTCACTGGTGTTAGGTGATATCTCATTGTGGTTTCGGTTTGCATTACACTGATGATTAGGGAATCTGAGCATTTTTTTCATGTGTTTGTTGGCCATTCATCTGTCATCTTCAGACAAGGCTCTGTTCATGTCTCTTGCCCACTTTTAAATAGGATTAGTTTGACATCTCTGTAGATTCTTGTTATCAGTATTTTGTCAGATTTGTAGCATGCAAATATCTTCTACCATTCTGAAGATTATCTGTTTGCTTTACTTGTTGTGTCCTTAACTGTGCAATGTGTGGTATAAGTATACCATGGAATATGACTCAGCCATAAAAACATGGTGACTTTACATCTTTTGTATTAACCTGGATGGAGTGGAAGAACATTCTCCTTAGTAATATATCATAAGAATGGAAAAGCAAGTATCCAATGTACTCAATACTAATATGAAACCAATAGATAAACAACTACATGCTCACATGAGAAAAAACTCAATTAAATTCAACCGGGAAGGAAGGAGGTGGCAGAGAGAAGAGGGGAGAAGAAAGGGGGAAGTGGTAAGTTCTCACCTAATGTGCACAATGTAAGGGTATATAGCACAGCTTCTGGGTGAACAGCTCAAGTAAAATTTGGACTTTATTTAACAAATGCAAACAATGTAACTTATTCATTTGCACCCTTATATTAATCTTAAATAAACATTCAAAAGAAAAAATAATGAACAGCAAAAAATAATGGTTTCACTATGCAAAACATATGTCACCGTGGATTTATAGGTATGTATGTGTTATTAAATATAAATTAGTGTATTACATGCAAGGAAAAAGTCTTTAAAATACATACAAAAATATTAAGAAATATTATATCATGGAGGTGAAGATAGTGGAGTAGAAAGAATATTTGTATGGCGAAACAGTATTACACGGTATATTGTACACTTCCCAGGTGAAGGGCATAACTACAGCTTGAACTTTAATCTTATAAAAGCAAAGTATGTATCCTAATTTTATGTAACCCCATATTAATCTGAAATTTAAAAAACTTAAAAAAGAATATTTTTAATTTCTAAGATGCACTTTTATTATGTTTGGCACATAATAAACAATAAAAAAAATTGGTAAGGTTACAAAGTCATTGGGACATTTTGTAAGTCAGGAAAATGTGTGAAGTAAGTCATACACTGGTAGTGTAAGTGTAGAAATATGTTTATTGACTGAGGACCATGTTCATATACTCTTGTATGAAAATAGTATATTAAAAATATTTACTTATATTTATTTAATAATTGAGTGCATTGAGAGAGATAGAAGGTGATTTTATTTTATAAATGTTCATTTCTCTACTGTCTTAAATATGCACTCTTTATATATAACATATTGAAAATATGAAATATTTATGAAATGATTACAAAGAGAATGCTCATATATTCACTGGTTTTAAAACATGATCATTTTTATGTATAAAAGTAAATCAAAAGCAATTTGACACTTGTCTTTGTGGGTGCCTGCATATTTTTACATCTCAAGCTTTTTCACAATTACTCATATACTAACTCATGCAGCTTTCAATTCAGTTCACATAAAAGGCCAGACTTCTAGTCCTAAGAAGACGATCCCAGCATGTGTATAAATATAGCAGGAATGCCACAAGTGTGTATAAAATTACAGAAAGCTTTGTTCTGTAGATTGAATCAAAACACCTTCCTCATTCCTCCCAAATATACTGCCCTTGATTGAGACTTTTACTTCAACAATTTGACTCTAAACACTAGGTGGTATTATTTTTCATCTTCTACCAGTTATTTTGGTCCCAAAGACATGCATTTTTATAAAGGGAAATAAAATTTCCTCAAAGCTAATGACAAAACATAAGTACACTGTGACCCCAACTTTCTTTTTTATTTAGAGACAGAGTCTCACTTTGTCACCCTCGGTAGACTGCTGTGGTGTCACAGCTCACAGCAACCTCCAGCTCTTGAACTTAGGTGGTTCTCTTGCCTCAGCCTCCCAAGTAGCTGAGACTACAGGCACCCACCACAATGCCTAGCTATTTTGTTGTTGTTGTTGCAGTTTGGCAAGGGGCGGGTTTGAACCTGCCACACTTAGTATATGGGGCTGGCGCCCTACTCACTGAGCCACAGGCGCCACCCTGTGACCCTGGCTTTCTTTGGAAAATTAATACGTGCATAAGAAGATTGAGAGTATATATACAAAGTTGTTTGCATGTGTGTATGTGTGTGTGTGTACACGCTCATTCCTACATTAACATCTTATTAATTTAACATATATTGGGTGTCTACTGCATGCCAGTTACTGTCAGTTTAATTCTATATGTGTATCCCACATATTCATTTCAATCTCTAGACTTGCATAACTGGAAATGTCTACAGGAGCAGCATGGTTGTTGAAGCTCACTCCATGCTGTAATGACCTGAAATAGACTCTGTTCCATACCACTTTATTCTAACTTTTCCACTGAGTCCTGGAAACTCAGTATCAAACCAGGAAGTGATGAGGCTGAGTGGAGAGAGGTTGAATCTTGAGAAACTGAAGCATCTAAAAGTTAATGGGCTACTTTCTTCTGACAGGACCTCACTCATACATAGAGTGTGAAGGACAAGATCACTTTTGTGTAATTTCATTTTTGGTTCTTCTCATGAGCAGGGAATTATAGGTTTTACCTTTTTCCTTCATCCCTTTGCTAGGTAACTGTTGTATATTTATGAATTGGTTTTGTGCCTGTCTTTTCCCTAGGAGGCAATTCCCTCCTATCTAATCTTCTGTTATGTCTAGAAAACTTGAGTGGAATTATAGAGAATATGTCAACATACTGAGCCTAAATTGAGTATAGGGTCTTTTATTAGCTGGCGGTCAAAAGGAGGCTCATGTCTAAGGAACTCTTGACTTTTAGAAGTGGGGGAGCAGGGATTTTATCTTCTGCTTTTAGTTGGGAGGAGGTCTTAGGAGTAAAGTGGATTTTTACACAGGCAGAACTAGCAAGATTAAATCTATATGGTGAGTGGCGCGTGGTCACAAGGGAACTTGGAACCAGGTATTGTGTAAATATGGGGCTGTGGTTTCACCATGTTCTTCAGCTTTGAGTTAATCTTCCTGTTTCTGAAGAGTGTGTTTGCTTAAGAGCTGCTTTCTGCAATAGGAAGGGGGTGAAGTGGGCTATTAGCAAAATGGGATTAGTCTGGACTTGAGCATAAGATGGAGTCACTCTGGCTTCACATTCCCCACTGGTTTTTGTTCAGAGTCAAACCCTTGACTCTTCATCTATGGGTACAGGGTTATGTTGAACATTAATTGTCATAAGTTTTATTACAACAAGATGCATTTTTATAACATAGATGAGCTAATTAAAAACACATGGCCCTACGAGTAAGTAAGCCTAAGAAGAGAAGGATGAAAGGGCCAGCAAGGCTGGTGACTAAAGTTGTTAGCCAGGGGTTCTATTCAAATAAGTTCTGGAAGTAGGATTGGCAAATTTCTTGTTCTTTCCTTTTTTTTTTTTTTAAGTTATCTTAGACTTTCTGGAGGGTGTTCTTGATGACTCCTGACTAATTGGCATAAAAACAGCATGCTTCTCTTAGTGCTGCATATAGTCCTCCTTGACTTAGAAAGAGGAGGTCTAGGGCTTTACAGTTTTGGAGCATTACTTCATCCAGGGAGTCTACTTGGCAGTGGAGTAAGTCTACAACAGACAGGAGGCTTTCTAAAACTATATCAAACTTTTGAGACATTACAGCTAAGTCTTTGCCTCCTTTAACCAAAGGTGAAGTGCTGACAGCAACACGTCTTGCTAGGGTGAATCTAAGCAGAATTAGGATTAAATTGTGTGCCCATTTCAAGCATTGGAGGCCTAGCTCAAATGGGGAGATTATACTTTCTTTTTCAGGGGTAGAGTACACATACACCTGTGGTAACATATACTACTGCACAAACACCTCCTGGTTGTATTAAGCCAGCTATGATACACCAAGTCAAGCCTGTGGTACAAGCTAGCTAAATTTTATTTGGGGCAAAGTAAGCTAGAGGGGAATTTATATCTTGGGTTAATCTTCCTGTTTCTCAAGAGTGTGTTTGCTTAAGACCTGGTTTCTATAGTAGGAAGTGGGTATGCAGTGGGCTATTAACAAAATGGAGTTAGTCAACCCTTTAAAACAAGATGGAGTCACTCTGGCCTCACATTTCCAGGTGACATGTTTCTGCTTCATGTAAGACCTCCCTTCCCAGTTGTGAAGGACGAATCCAGATCCACAAGAGATTGAAGAGAGTAGAGACTGAATTCTCGATGTCAAGCACAAGATATCTTGATGTGCACTTCTCCTCAGTGTTTCTCTTAGATAGCCCATGAGTAAAAAGGCATTCTTGTGTACTAATGGAGGTCATGTCAAACAATATAACCCCTGTGGAGGTGATTTCATGCTATCTAGTAAAATTATACATGTATTTACTCTTAGAACCAGCAATCTCATCTCTAAGACTCTATCCCAAAGAAATAATACAGAAAGGCAAATGGCATAAGAGCAAGGCCCTTCCCAGCAGAACAATTCATTATAGAAAAATATCAGAAACATTACAGATGTTCAGCAGTAGGAGCTGATGGAATAATTTATAGTACATCTTTACCCTATAGCACTTCTTGTCTATGCTGCTATGTCTGACCCAAAGGATGCATTGGAAGGAAAAACCAATGCAGAAAACCATGCAGAAAAATGTATAGAACTGGGGATTCTAATATAATCACTACCAGCCACATGTAGCAATTTAAAATAAATTACTAACTTAGTTCCCCAATTGCACTCACCACATTTCATGTACTCAAAAGCCATAGGAAGCTAGTGTGTACCATGTTGGGTAGTTCAGATACAGCACATTTTTATTTCCACAGGAATTTCTGTTGGAGAGGTAGTAAATTAGGATAACTAATATACCTTCATGTACAGCATAATGATGTTTTGGTCAATGACAGACTGAATACAATGGTAGTCTTATAGGATACTGGGGTTGAAACATTCCTATTGTCTGGCGATGTTATGGCTATTGCAACATCATAGTGCAATGCATTACTCATGTGTTTGTGGTGACACTGGTGTAAACAAACCTACTGTGTATAAAAGTATAGCAATATAATTATTCATAGCACATAATACTTTACTTTTTAGAGTATATTCTTTCTACTTATAAAAGAGTTAGGGTTTCAAAGCCATAGGCTGTGGGGAGTAGAGCAAGATGGCTGACTGGAAGCAGCTTCCAAAAAAGGCTCCTGTACAAAAGGGAAGATAACCTCCAGAAACTGCACAATTAAGCTGAATACTAGGAGCCCAGCCGAGAGAGAGAGAAGTGATTTCTGCGGGTCACCTCTGCTGAGACTGGCTGTGACACCAAGAAAGTAAGCTTCAGGTACAAAATTCATCTGAAAGGAAGAGTGTCTGTCCCCTCACCCAAGAGAGGTCTGAGTTTCTTGCTTTTCTGTTTCCTTTCTTTTTTTTCTCCTCTTGTTCTCCTGTAAGTTTTCTACAGACAAGTGGTGAACTGTGGACCTCTTGTCTCACCCCACGGAAGAGTGCTGTGAGAAGTGAGGTGTGCTTCCCCTGAGCACCCCGGTGCGACTCTGAAAACTCTATTGCTAGGCAGAAAAACTGAACTAAAGTCTTCCCCACCATTCTGAAATTACTGTACATCCGTCCCCCCTTACCTGCCTAACCAGATTAAACCCCGCTGAGACTCAGGGAGGAGGTCCCTGAGCAGCGCCCCCAACCCTACCTGCTGGAACAAGTGCCCCACTGGGAAAAGACTTGGGGTGGGGCGTGGCGAGCCTCCCTCTCCTCTGGCCAGGGAAGCCACAGGCGAGTGCCTGGCCCTGTGCCCTGTGATTGTCCAGCTCCGCAGGCCCGACATCTGCTAGAAACTCTGATGGTGACCACCAGACCTCTGCAGATCTGTCTCTGGTCAGGAACTCCTCCCCCGGTGACTGCGTGGGCCTCTGCCTGGCACCCACAGGTCTGCCCCTGGCCAGTAAATCCCCTGGCGACCATGCAGCCCTGTGCCCCAAGCCTGCAGGGCTTCCGCATGCCTGTGTTCTGCCAGGAACTCTTCCTGCAACCACCAGGCCTCTGCAGGCCTGCCCCCTGCCAGGAATTCCCCCAGCAGCTGCCTGGTCCTGCGCCCCATGCTGGCTGGGCTTCCGCAGGCCCGCCATCTGCTAGAAACTCTGCTGGTAACCACCAGGCCTCCACAGGCCTGCCCCCGGTCAAGAACTCCCCTGGTGACTGCACGAGCCTCAGTCTGGCACCTGCAGGGCCCCTGAAAATCTGCCCCTGTCCAGTAAATCCCCTGGCAACTGTGCAGGCCTGTACCCAAAGCCTACAGGACTTTTGCAGGTACACCTTCTGCCAGTAACTCCGACTGCAACTGCCAGGCCTCTGCAGGCCCACTCTGGGCAAGGAATTCCCCCGGTGACCAGCTGGCCCTGCGCCCCATGCTTGCCGGGCTTTCTCAGGCCTGCCATCTGCTACAGACTCTGCCAGCAACCGCCAGGCCTCCACAGGTCTGCCCCTGGCCAGGAAGTCCCCTGGCAATTGTGCAGGCATTCACCTGGCACCCGCAGGGCCACTGCAGGCCCGTCCCTGGCCATTGAGGCCTCCACTTGGCACCCACTGAGGACTCCATAGGCCAGCCTTCTGCCAGGGACTCTGCCGGCAACCGCCAGGCCTCTGCAGGCCCACTACCGGCCAAAAACTATCCAGACAACTGCAAGGTCCTGTGCCCACTGCTTGAAGGGCCAGATGCAATGGTGAAAAATAACCATGGGGCAAAATCAACGGAAAAACTCTGGCAATATGGATAATCAGAGTAGACCAACCCCTCCAAGTAATGACAAGGCAGATATAGCACAAGATCTCCTACATAGGGAAATGGCTGAGATGTCTGAAATCGAATTCAGAATCTGGATTGCAAATAAGATCAGCAGAATGGAGGAAAAGATGGAATTAGAATTTCAAGCAGTAATTCTAAAGATGACCCAAAAGATGTCTCAAGAATTCAACGAATTCAAACACAAAATGCCCAAAGATTTTGACACATTGAGACAAGAAGTTGCAGCCCTTGAAGATCTGATAAATTGAGTAGAATCCCTCAGTAACAGAATGGAGCA
>CAUYON010168006.1:0-11150 GCA_963573935.1 Arctocebus calabarensis
TGGCATCACAGCTCACAGCAACCTCCAATTCCTGGGCTCAAACAAGTCTCTTGCCTCCACCACCCAAGTAGCTGGGACCACAGGCGCCCACCACAATGCCCGGCCATTTTTTGGTTGCAGCCGTCATTGTTGTTTGGCAGGACCGGGCTGGATTCAAACCCGCCAGCTTAGGTGTACGTGGCTGGCGCCTTAGCCCGCTGACCCACAGGCGCTGAGCCCTACATGCTGATTTTATGAGGACTTTTTTGCTTATCTGTGGTGTTGGATATTACAAAAAGCTATGCACAGACCTTTTTATTGCTAATTACCTTTTGTTAGTGTTTCCTGTGTGGTACAAGATAAATCTCATTCTTCTGATCTGTGGCAGAACAGGAAAAAGGTTGGACAACCTTGGTATCACAAGGATCTTCCTTCCAAAAGAAAATCAAATTCTAATTTCCTAAAAGTCTAGTGCAAAGATCTGAGACATAATCTGCTAGAATATAATTGCAAAGCTGTTAAGCTCTCTCTACTGGAAGAAGAGAGAGACTGGATTTTATTCATGTTTGTCTTTGCCAAGCCAGCAAAATGCTTTACACAGAGTGATGCTTTACACACCAAGTGCACATGGAACTACTCAAGTTGCAATTTAAAATACAGTTTTTATGGGAGAGAATGTGGGAAAAAGAAGAGAAAGGAAACTGATGTTCGCTAAATATCTGCTACGGAGCAGGCACTGTCCCTTTATAGTGGTAATAGATCTCTGCCTTATTTTCTAGAATATTAATTCCTCAATGGGAACAAGAAAGGCAGATGTGGAGGAGTAAAGTGAGAAAGAACCCTCCCTGTGATGCTAGTATTTCCCACTGTATGTGCAAGTACATTTTCATATGCCTAACACATAAACTAAGTCACTTTTACAAGTGGGGATGTGTCCAAAACACCAGTTGACCTTTAAGTGTAGAGTTGGAAGAGATACGTTAGGAACTAGCTCAGTGCCTGTAGCTCAGTGGCTAAGGTGCCAGCCGCACACACCAGAGCTGGTGGGTTCGAACCCAGCCAGGGCCTGCCAAACAACAATGACAACTACAACAAAAAAAATAGCTGGGCATTGTGGTGGGTGCCTGTAGTCCCAGCTACTTGGGAGGCTGAGGCAAGAGGATTGCTTAAGACCAAAAGTTTGAGGTTGCTGTGAGCTGTGACGCCATAGCACTCTACCGAGGTGACAGCTTGAGACTGTCTCAAAATAAAAAAAAAAGAAATATTAGGAACCATTAATGGAAACTCTGCGTTTGTGTGTGTGTGTTGTGCATATGTGTACTTTTTAATATGTACACATTCAAAGATGACCACTAGATGGCAAACTCACATCTCAAATGTTAATCATTACTGAAATGCCGCTTCTGGGAAGGCTGAGGCACTTGAACAATTTAAGCCAAGTTCTTGAAAGGCCAAAATGTATACAGTTTAAGGAGTATGCAAATTAATTCTGTGATTATGCTCTTATAAATAATCTCTAGGAATAGAGGCTAAACTTATAGCTCCACAATTTCTAGAATCTACTATGCGAAATGCAGGATTAATGCAGATAAAATAAATTCCCTTACTAGAGGCCAGGCACGGGGGCCCACACCTATAATCTTGAGGCAGGTGGATTGCTCCAGCTCAGGAGTTCAAGACCAGTCTGAGCAAAAGCGAGACACCATCTCTACTAAAAATAGAAAAACTAGCTGGGCATGGTGGCACAAGCCTATAGTTCCAGCTACTCATGAGGCTGAAACAGAGGATCTCTTGAACCCGAGAGTTTGAAGTTGCTGTGAGCTATGATAACACCACCGCACTCTACCCAGGGCCATGGAGTGAGAGTCTGTCTCAGAAAAAGAAATCCCTTACCAGACCATCTGATTGCCTATCCAGGCTTCAAAACTAATTGTGGGGTTAACACCAGTGACAAGACCAGCATTTGACCCCTAGTAGTTTTTCTCCAGAAGGTAAGCATTTAGCCAAGATGCATTCCAACCACCCAAGAAAGTGAAAGGAAAGGCTCCAAGGAGAAATACTAGTGCCTTCCCTGTGGCGTGCCACCCTTCTCCCGACTGCCCAGGTCACTGCCCACGGCACTGCCCAAGCTAGCTGACGCTGTCCTGCTCAAACTTCTGCAATGGCTCCCTACTAGACGCCCTACTCTGCACTCGATGGCACATACACATGGTCCCACTTCAGCTGGCTCCACTGCAGCACAAGCGGGATGTGCCTCCAAGCTCTCCCACTCCCAACTGCGTGGGCTTACTTTCCATTCTCTGAACAACTTGTCGCCTCAAACACCTATGAGGCTCTAGAAATGCTGCTTTGGCTGACCTAAAAACCCTCTCCCCTATTATTTGAAGAAGCAACTACTTACTGTTCCAGTCTCCACCAAGGTCATTGCCTCTGAGAGGCCCTCTTTAACTCCTCCCGGCAATTGGACATTCTGCCTTCCACAGGCCCGCTGTGCCACCATTTATTGCACAGGGCGCCAGTTGTCTTGCCGCTAGAGTAAGCACTCCATGAAGACTCGGAGGGCATCTTTCCAGTTTTGTGTCCTCAGCTTTGAATCCAATGTCTGGCATACAGAGGACACTCAGTAAATTTATTGACTGACAGACAGGAAAGGAATAAAGGCTGAGTGTAAACAGACCTCACAGATGCAAAACTTCCCCATTCAGGTCCTGGAATAAAGGGATGGAACTCCTTCACCAAGTCCCTTGCAGAGGTCTGGGAGGGAATGGAGGGGCGGAGAGGCCAGAGCCAGAGGTGCCTACTCAGAGCTTGAGAGAGCTGCCTGGCTCTGGGGCTGCAAACGTGAACGCATATGGGAAGGAGCCCCTCACCGCCAATATCCCACCAGCCTGTATAATCAAGTGAGGTCCCTGGTCATTGTCAGGACTATTCTCCTTGACCTCCTTTGGAGTTCCTTGCTGAAACCATCATTTGTTTGCATAAAATTGCTTAATGTCAGTGCCAGATAGAGGTACAGTTATTTCCTAGAGTCTCCAATCAGAGAGACTTCTGCCATTACTAAGACTCTTACCAATTTGATCAGTAAAATTATAGGCTCCAGTGCAGGGTGTGGCCTAGTATTGCTCTTTAACTATTTTGGCTATTTTCATTTTCTAGGGCTGCCTTACCAAAATATGCAAATTAGGTGGTTTAAACCATTCCGCAGGCTAGAAGTCTAAGATCAAGGTGCCATCAAGGTTGGGGTTTTTTGTTTTTGCTTTGCTTTGTTTTGTTGAGGGCTGTAAAAGAGACTCCGCTGTTCTGTGACTCCTCCCTTGCTTCTGATGGCTTGCTAGCAATGTCTGGCACTGGCTGATTTGTGGAAGCATCACTCCAATATCCGCTTTCATCTTCACATGGTATTCTCCCTGTGTAAGAGTCTACACCCAAATGTCCCCCTTTTGTAAGGACATCTGTCATATCAGATTAGTGACTCAGCCTACTCCAGCTTAACCACATCTTAACTAGTTACATCACAGCCATCCTGTTTTCCAAATAAGGTCATATTCTGAGGTATCAAAGGTTAGGACTTTAACACATAAATTTTGGAAGGACACAGTTCAATTTAGAACATTGGCCATAATTTCTAAAGCAAAAAGCAGGATGCATCCTTTGGCACAGGGTCTGATTATGAGGCAGAATATTTGAAATCAGGACTGTCTTGGAAATTTGGATATACAGGGGGAATCATTTTTAAGAGTAAATCTAGACATGCTCACATTAAAGGATTTTTTTTTGTTTTTGGCTGGGGCTGGTTTTGAACCTGCCACCTCTGGCATATGGGGCCAGTGCCCCACTCCTTTGAGCCATAGACATTGCCTGGAGTTTTGTTTTTTTAAATTGAGACAGAATCTCACTTTGTCACCTTCAGTAGAGCGCTATGGAGTCACAGCAACCGCAAATCCTTGGGCTCAAGCAATTCTCTTGCCTCAGCCTCCCTAGTAACTGGCTATTTTTTTTTCTTTGTTTCTTTGTTTAGCAGGCCTGGGCTGGGTTTGAGCCCAACAGCCCCGAAGCATGTGGATGGCACCCTAACCACTGAGCTATAGGCACCCAACCTATCTGAAAGGGTTTAAAACATACTAGAGCATACCTAATTTAAGAAGTTCTGCTAAATACTTAGAGCAGAAACCTGTGGTTACTTTAAATAATCAGGTCCCTGAAATCAGAAAAGACTTTCCCACAAAATCAGATTAATGTGAGATATGTAGATACAGACCTAGACATAGGTATACACACACACAGACACACACACACACACACACGCAGACACACGCATCTTACTTTGAAAAAGACGCACAAGTTGGGTAGCACCTGTGGCTCAAAGAAGTAGGGCACCAGCCCCATCTACCAGAGGTGGCTGGTTCAAAGAAACCAGTTTTTGGTGACCTTGGCCAAAAACTTCAAAGAAAAAAAAAATGCACAAGTAGGCTGAGCGTGGTGGCTCTGCCTATAATACTAGCAATCTGGAGGGCAGAGGCAGGTGCGTCACTTGGGCTCAGGAGTGTGAGACAGCCTGAGCAAGAGTGAGACCCCATCTCTAATAAAATAGAAAAACTAGCCAGGCCTGGTTGTGGGCACCTGCACTCCCAGCTCCTAGGGAGGCTGAGGCAAGGAGATGGTTTAAGCCCAAGAGTTTGAGGTTGCTGTAAGCTATGATGTCACGGCGCTCTACACAGGGCAATCAAAAAAAAGGAAAAGATGCACAAGTATATGAGATCTGTATGTATTTGACTAACTTCAAAAGGGTCAGAATAGAGAATCAAATATTTGAAAAAAGCAGAATGTTCCCTAAAATAAACGTTAAGATTTTCAAGTGGAATTTTGATAACAAACTGGGACCACTTTCCCCACGACTCCACAGCTTGAAAACATACCTAAAAGGTAGAATAAAAACCAACACAAATACATTGACCAATTTATAAGCATTCACAACTTTAGAGATACAATTATATAACTTGTATCTATAACCTATTATAACTTCTGTCCCCACACTAATTTCTGCATACTCTGTTCCCAAGATAGGAATGAAAGTAGGTCTTGGGTTAGCAGAGATGGAAAAGTGTGAGCCATGGTCATAACTACTTTCCAATCAGCTGAAAAAGTCACTATACCTTCCGTGTAAGGAAACTGTCTAGAGAGTGACATTCTTAGCCCTTCTGATAAATTTTCCAAGTTCTAAGCACTTAAATGCATTGTCATCTCAAACTATGTTGCAACTGAAAAAAGTATAAATAAACAAATGAAAGCGAGATAAACTTAAAGTCTTACAAATGTTGTTTTATGTGCGACAGGGGACCTGAATGGGACAATGGGGAAAAGACACCAAAAAACTGTACAGTGATGGAGGAAATAGAAGAATCACTCAAGGAGAAAATAATAAAAATCCCTCTTATCTATCCAGCACCTACCTGGATATTGGCAAAGTGCTAGATATTTTCATTATCTTAATCGTGGCAGCAGTCCTACAAGGTAGATATTATCACCCCAATTTAACAGATGGGAAATAAAGGCTCAGAGAGGTTACGTCATTTGTCCAAGTAAGGTCCTGGGACACACAGGTGGCAGAGTCAGGCGTGGAACCCAGGCCAGCCTGAACCCACAGTCTACATGCCCAGGGCTGGGGAGGAGCCTGTGGGTTCCGAGCACTCAGGTCGGCTCCCCCCGCAGCACCACCACCCAGAGGACTAGCAGGAAAGCCAAGTGTGCGGGGGGAGTGGGGGCGTTGGGGATGTGTGGGGGTGGTAGGGGTGGTGGTGCTCAAATGGAAGGGGAGGGGAGTGCTGAGGTAGTTGGCGGGGCAGCCAGGCCCAACGACAACTGTTGTGTTAGGAAAACAAATTTGTTCAAGAGAGCTATTTATAGGGATGTTTTTCCTCAGCACTCCCTTCCCCCATCTCCTCTCTTTTGTGTTAAAAGGCGCCTGGCAGATTGGTAAAGGGTTACAGGCAGTGGACAGGAAACTATGGAACACAATGAACGGGGCGGGACAGATCCCCACCCACCGCAGAAACTCCTAGCTCCAATATTCACAGACCCTGGGGGGTGGCAGACAGTTGAGGTCCGTGGTTCTGCTCCAACCCCAACCCCAAGCCCTAGGGAGCCAACATGCCCAGAGGAGCTGGACAGGGTAAAGGGGGAAGCAGGGGCAGCAAGCAACAAAACAAACCAAGATCATGGACATGAGTCCAATAGGCAGGTCATTCCCTAGTCTGGGGACCCCTGGGTTCTATGAGGAACTAAGATTTTTCTACCCAAAACTTTATTCAGTTGGGGAACTCCAAAGATGCAGCACAGGAGGGCAGAGAAATCATTCATCTGAGCCCAGCAGTTGAGAGGGACCCCAGAACCTATTGCTAGGGCCTGCTGGGCTTCTGGGGCTGGCAGTTTACAGGAATAGCCCCAAGCATCTCTCCCTCTGGAGCACTGAACAGTGGTCTCAACCCACAATGGAGCCAAATTCAGACCTAGAGCCTGAGGCCAGACCCTGTGCAGATGCAGACATTAGTATAATAGTATTTGGACCCAGGGCACTTGGCTCTCCCTCTGGCCTTCTGAAGTCTCTGTCTGTGACTCCAGGAAGGAAGTGTCCTGCTGCTGTTTGGCAGTGTCCAGGGCCCATGGCAGAGTGGGACAAGGCGGTCTTGTGCTGCCTGGTTTGTTCATGATTTCTGAAATACTAAAGACTCATTTAATGCTTCCACTGTGCATATAGGTCAAATGTCATTACAGTTTTTTCTAAAACTTCTGTAGAATACAGATCTCCAAACCTCTATTTTTGAATACTATTCAAGGAAATTGGCGTATAACTAAATATTGGAGGGGGAAAATTTATTCCTCAAATAATTTCAAAAATTGTATGCAGACGTTTCATCTAATTTCTTAGTCCTAATCACTCAGTTTCTCCTCTGCCTTACATTATATACTATCAAGGAACACCTCCGTGAAGTTCTGATACAGCCTTTGATGTGCAGAAAAGTATGTTTTGTCTTTCTCAAGAAAACACTTTTCACCCTTACAAGCCCCCAGTCTTATAAACGTGCAGTTGTCTTAGACTTTACTCCTTCCTATGTCCAGGGGGTTTTTTTTTGGTTTGTTTTTTACTAAAAGTTTAGGTTCTGAATTAGCAATTTGGGGCACTAATCAATGCCACTTACAATAAAAAGTAAGATTTCACTTGTGGTCAAGGATTTTTCTTTCTCACTAGTCCCTTACCATCCACCCTTTCTACTTTAAAATTCGTAGTAGATGATAAAGTAACTGAATTACATTCTCAGCTGAGGAAGTTAGTATGAAAAGCAGTATCTCTTTTTTCTTTTGAGACAGAGTCTTACCTGCCTTGGGTAGAGTGCCATGGGGTCCTAGCTCACAACAACCTAAAACTCTCGGGCTCAACTTACCCTTTTGCCTCAGCGTCTTGAGTAGGTGGGACTACAGGCCTGAACCACCACACCTGGCTAATTTTTCTATTTTTTTTTTTTTCAGTAATGATGGGGTCTCATTCCATTTTTGGCTATTGTTGTTGAGATAGAGTCTCGCTCAGTCACCTGGGTAGCGTGCCATGGCATTGTAGCTTACAGCAACCTCAAATTCCTAGATTCAAGCTGTCTTCTAGCCTCAGCCTCCGAAGTAGCTGGAATTATAGGTGCTTGCCAGCACGCCCGGGGAGGTTTTCTATTTTTATTTATTTATTTATTTTTAATATTATTAAATTAAGTTTTAATTTTTTATTAGATCGTAACTTGCACATTACTGCATTTATAGGGTACAATGTGCTGACTCTATATACAATCAAACTGGTCAACCTATCATTCACCTCACTTATTCAGTTGTTGGGTTTAGACATTTATACTCTACTGTTAATATATTTGATATGTAGGCTTACAATATACACAGTAGGTGAGGTCCTACCAGTTACCCTCCCTCCACCTGTCTCCCCCCACCCCTCCCCTTGCCTTCCTCCTCTCTCCTTCTATCTGGGCTATAATTGTGTTTCATCTTTCGCATCAAAGCACGGGTGGTTATATATTGATTTCATAATAGTATTGAGTACATTGGGTGTTTTTTTTTTTTCCCATTCTTACTCTCTGGGAGGATGAGGAGGGTGGATTGCTTGAGCTCAGGAGTTGGAGAACCAGCCTGAGCAACAGTGAGACCCCATCTCTACTAAAAATAGTTTTTCTAAAACTATTAGTTTTTCTAGAACTATTTTTAGTAGAGATGGGGTCTCACTATTGCTCAGGCTGGTCCCCAACTCCTGAGCTCAAGCAATCCACCCTCCTCAGCCCCCTAGAGTGCTAGAATTACAGGCATGAACCACCTCACCTGGCCTCCCAATGCTTTTTTTGATCTAATTAATGCAGTTCTACAACTCTGGCAACTAAAATATTCAGGGCAAGAGAGAGAGGAGGTGGGGGCAGGGAGGGAATGAGCAGGAGAGTGAGCAGAGAGAACACAAGTAACAATGAATAGATCCGTGTTTAACTTTTAGGCGGACAGTGAGGCCATTTAAAGCCCTCCTCCTTCTTGTATTGCACCTGCATATGCTCTTGAAGTCCTTTTGAAGGCAGAACCAGCTTGTATAGTTGCAGAGATGGTAGAGCAGTAGGACTCCAGCTGGTCAGGATGAGAGACTGATTCTGGTTCTTGTTTCTTTCCTCTCATCAGTTCCAACCCCCTCCACTAAGTTCTGTTTGATTAGGAATTGGTGACGTGACTTCCCCTGCACTCCACTAAGGACACTTATTCAACCTCATTTGCACACTTAGAAGCTATAATTTGTAGTATAACCTAAATCTGGGAACTACACACAGGGAAATGGAGCTTAGGATATACAATACAACCTTTTGGAAGCCCTTTTGCTCTGGTCATCCTCATCCTCTACTGGCTTCAGAACCCCAAGACACTGGTGGCACGAGGCGTGGGGTGAGGCACTGGTGCTGTCTTTTCTATGAGAAAGCAGATTGATCTCACAGCACAATACCTGATACCACACAAGCACCTTTAAAACAGGCATGGTTGGCTCAGCACCCATAGCACAGTGGTTACAGCACCAGCCACATAGACCTAGGCTGGCAGGTTCGAACCTGGCCTGGGCCAGCTAAACAACAATGACAACTGCAACAAAAAATTAGCTGGGCATTGCAGCGGGTGCCTGTAGTCCCAGCTCCATGGGAGGCTGAGACAAGAGAATTGTTTAAGCCCAAGAATTTGTGATGCCACAGCACTCTACCGAGGGTGACACAGTAAGACTCTGTCTCAAAAAACAAAAAAAGAAAGAAAGAAAAAGAAAACAAAACAGGGGTGGTTCGTGGAGAGAAAGGAGTAGGGAAAAATGTATCCAGCAAGAGGGTGAAGTAACCCTATAGCACCCCAGAATATGGAGTTCAGAACAGAGTTATCCCATGGACAAGGAGTCACCCATGACCATTTAATTAAGTACTGAGAGACAAGGAGAATGCTAAAATTGCTAACTGCTAACTATAGTTTTATGAAAAAAAAATAGAGTAAAAGAAAAGCCTACATCATAGGTGACACTAAAACTTTCAGATACCTGCTATCTTAAGTATCTGTTTATTTACAGCAGAAACATTGTTAACCATCTTTGGGGATAAAGAAAGCAGATGACATGGGTTGATAAGCATCAGTCCTTAGCAGGAGCAGATAAGGGGGATAATAGGTGACTATATGACTCTTCTGTGGTATCTCCCTGTGAACAAAGTGCTATTCTAGTAAATTTGCACAATGACAATCTGCTAAGGGGATAATTTGTAATATCACCAAATAGC
Source organism: Arctocebus calabarensis (assembly GCA_963573935.1). Classification (NCBI taxonomy): domain Eukaryota; kingdom Metazoa; phylum Chordata; class Mammalia; order Primates; family Lorisidae; genus Arctocebus; species Arctocebus calabarensis. The sequence continues at coordinate 9,807 of CAUYON010168006.1, forward strand.
TTAATTAGTCCTACAGTTGACATTCCTACACTATCTCCAGATAAATTGCTTCTTAGGAAATCCACAGCCAAACAGAAAAACCCTTGGGAACCAAATCAGATTCTCTTCTACAGACCCAGAAAAGAGAATGCTTACCTTAAGCAAGGAGAAAGAGAAAAAAAAATGAGAAGAGAAAAAGATAAATAGAATAAAAAAGAGAGAAAGGTGGACAAACAACATCCAGAACAAGGCTAGATTCATGTTTGGCACCTGTTACAGAGTATGCTCAACATTAAGGGGGGGTAGGGGAGAAACGGAGAGGGAGAGTTTTCCAGCTCCCTGAGTCAGGTCCTCACCATGTGCCTTCATTGTCTGGCTTGATAACTTGTGAATTCGTGCCACCATTGGGGAGTTATCATAGAGACAAGGAGCTGTCATGTGCACATTTCAAATAAGGTTTGTTTGATCAGCACAGGAATAATGCACACCTTGCTGGGTGCTCAGTATCACCTTCACCCCGAATCCTTAACAACCCTTTAACCAGCCCTTTATCATGAAGCAGGGACTACAAGGTCTCTCAGGCTGTTCCAGGTTGAAAGTTCTGTGATGGCAGAGGCTTTTTAGGGGATCCTAAGTAAAGTATGGAAGAATCTTAGACAGTGTTAAGGCCACTATCCAGCATTACTAGTTCACCTAAGCAGCCCTGCTAGGTTTGATGGTGAGAAAAGGATCTTATATATGGCTAAAGTTACACTGTGAAGTATTTGGAGAATTACTTGTAAATCATTGCTTGCATGCTTAACTGATAGACTTTATTATGAGAAAGACCTATTTAATAAGAATTTTATCTAATGTGCTTGCTTTGGCAGCACATATACTAAAATTGGAACAATACAGAGAAGATTAGCATGGCCCTTGTGCAAGGATGACATGCAAATTCGTGAAGCGTTTCATATTTTTTTAATTTATAGCTTTCATATGAAAGCTAAAACCCAATCATAGCACAAGTATATGGGAAAAGGGGCAAGGGAGAGGAGGAGAGAGGGGAGGATGGGTGGAGGGAGGGTAATTGGTGGGACCACACCTAAGGTGCATCTTAGAAGGGTACAGGTGAAACTTACTAAATGTAGAGTATAAATGTCTGAACACAATAACTAAGAAAATGCCATGAAGGCTGTGTTAACCAGTTTGATGAAAATATTTCAAACTGGGTATAAAACCAGCACATGGTCGGCTCAGTGCCTGTGGCTCAGTGGGCTAAGACGCCAGCCATGTACACCTGAGCTGGCAAGTTCGAATCCAGCACAGGCCTGCCAAACAACAATGACGGCTGCAACCAAAAAATGGCTGGGTGCTGTGGCAGGG